>SNQJ01S0065291.1:37880-78378 GCA_010110895.2 Picea sitchensis | reverse complement strand
GATCTTCTCGTAAACAATAAGCTGCAGTGCTCTTCAAATATGATTACAGGACAAACAAGACATAAAAATTACAACACTCTTATGATTTATAAATCTTCACAGTTAGATAAACCTGTATGCAAAGATCTATACGAAATGATTCAATTAATGAAGAAGAGAAATCTGTGATTTATTAACTGAAACAAAGTAATTGATGTATTTTTAAGTAATGGAAGAAATCAGATATGCATAACACATTAATTAAATCATATCATCCTGCAATAGATTATGATAGCTAAAGTAGTCTATAATCAACTACAAACGACATGCCTAAACTTGAAACAAAAAATTGATATATTGAAAGCAAAAGTTGCAAGACATCAACCCTTGTCTCAATTTGTATTAGAAATCCATAGCCTGGTTCTCCCACAAGTGAGGATGATCCTTATTAAAAAAATAATAAGTATTTAAAGACCTTCCACAGGGTAAAACATCCCTGTGGAAGTTATCAAAACTGTTTACATAAAATTTGGGAAAATATCCCAAGTCTGACTAAACTAGGAACCTAAAATAAAAACTAAATCACACAAATATCTCCTAGATTGTCCAGCATGCCCAATGCAATTCGGATGTACCTAAAAAGGGTAAAAAATGGACAAGTTAAGAGGATATTTTATGGATAAAAATGATAAAAATTTAATTCTATAGACTAGCTACAAAATCTTGCGATTCTGTAGCTGGTCTAAATCAGACACAGAATCAACATTAAAATCAATTCAAATCTTTAAAGAATTAAAATTAACAAGTATCTAACAACTTATTTGAAAGACAAACAAATCATTCAAATTGAAATTGTTATACTAATTTGAAATCAAACAAGACTGAGATCAATCAAATGACTACAGAGATGTGTGTACTCTGTTTCGTTTGTTGTCACAAAATCGGGTAAACAAAATCATGTTGGATAACCGACAGTAATGAAATTGATTCATAACCAATTGAAATCGATGCAGTTAAAAAAATCATAGGCAATCATTTATGCAGCCTCATCAACAAGAAACACGATCGAATCCAAACAAGATCATTTTCTCAAAACGATATAATTGTATTAAATATAAACGATCATGCTAAAAGCGAATCAAATCACATACGAAATCATAATGGGATCAATCAGTTGATAACAGGGTCTATGGGATTCGCCAAATCGTTTATTATTGCCAATTGGGGGCGGACGAAGTCAATTGGCTTTCCATAAAAATATTATTAGAATTCATTTCAAAATGAACCGTTAACTGAATTTAACAGGGATAACATATGTCGATCTGGGTTTAACCAACTCGTTTTGAAAATTAAAATCAAACAGAGCAGTCTCAAGTCTATTTTTTATACGAATCCAACTCATAAAATCAATCGTACTAACTTAAGATACACAACAATCCAATCAAGACAAGAGCAAATCGAACAGTTGGAGTTTAACATAGTCGTTGTGTATCAAAACCGTTCCATGATTCAGGCGTAGATATATTTTTCACATGCTTAAATGAGAATATCATTTCCATATAAAACAGAGTCATTTTTTCCAAATCGGAGTCGAACATAATTGTATTCCTGATTTAGAAGATTACATCACACAACATATTAAAAGATCATAACAATCAAGCTCACGAAATCGTTTCAAAAATAAAATCATCAAAACTCAATCAGGGTCGATGTGATCCGACCACAACGAAATCATACCAAATCACAACATGATCGTGCTCTAATTTTAGCATGAAAACCTCATGTTCAGATTAGATACCAACCAAATCCAAGCGAAAGAAAACTATTGATTTCGTTAACTCACACCAACAGTCAGACGAATCAAAACAAATGAAAGCCAATCAATTGCTAAACTGGGCACGACCAAATCATTTAACCAAAGCATAACCTCATTTAATTTTAGTAAAATGAAAACAATGTACAGGATGAACAACATAACTGTTTTCGATATGGCTATAATAGAGTCATTTCGAACAACAGACAGAGTTATTTGAAAACCAAACTCAATTCATTATATTAATCCACACAATTCACAAAACGAAATTGATATCGAAATTCATACCTGAATGATGAGCAGAGAACTTGGTCATGACATTTTGGAATTGACGACGGCTGTAGCCGATTTGACATTCCTAAAAACGATGGAACCAGTGGTTTTCTGCTTCTTATCATTTGCTTGAAGCTTGTCCCTTTGGCTTGTCAACACTGTAACTTGATTTTCCAACAATTTGATTTTCGATTGGAGTAAGGGAACGTCTATATAGTATTGTTCCAACCACACATGACATTGGTCACATGACGACTGTCCGGGCTTCGAAAATGCAGGTGGGGGTTTGGTTAAATTTCCGAGGGTTTCATTAGGTAGCTTGATCCCAGGGTAGCTAGGATTATTCCTTAGGCAAGGGGTGAGATTAGACACAAAGTCATAGTGTGGCTTGGAGCACAGACCTTGGGAGTAAGTATACTCACTAGCTAGGAAGCATTCGATGTCAGAGTCCGAGTCTTCACTGAGGACTATGGGATTCTGCTCAACACTAGGTTTAGGTTTATTCCTAGCCATTCTCGAGATAAGCCGAGCATTCTTTTTACCTTTGCCATCAATAGTAGGGTTTCCCTTAACCTTTTTGCTCACATTCTTTTTTATAGCCTCAACCTTATCTGCTAAGACGTTGGATAAGTCAATATCAGGGTCGACCGAGTGTTTAGGAGAGGGAAGTAGGACATGAAAGGGCACGGGTGGTTCGACCTTGGTTTCACTAACCACAGGCTTGTCTACTTGGACGGGCTCTACATCAGCGAAACCATTCCGAGAGATAAATGCTTGCCAACTATCACCGTGGAGATTTAAGTGATGAAAAACGATGAGTCTGATTAGGCCATGGTGGAACAGGCTACTATCGGCCTTCTCTCGTTTAAACCTTTTTGACATTTTATAAAGGCTACGTTGGAAGTAAAAAGGCATATTCAATGGATAACCCATAAAATTCATTAACAGTCGAAGGTGATAAAGAAAAACCAGTCCATATCGACCCTCACAGGTCACGAATTGTTTTAGCACCATCAAAAGATCATGCCATCTTGGTTTAAGCGTGGAAATGGGCATACCTCTGTCACATGATGTGACCTTTCGTGAGACGAACAAAAAAGGCCATGGCACCTCCTCCACTTTAGAGTTTTTAAACCATCGTTGGCTCGTGGATGCTAACCCTGTGGCAGAGCTAATGAACTCCTCATTCAGCTCAAGCTGAATGTCGCCTACTTTATCCCTATAGCCATCAAAAGTCAGGGCGAACTATTGTGCAACAAATAGACTAAAACCCTCAAACCATTGTACGAAGGTGAGCCAACCGCTATCCTCTAAGTCTTTTCGGGCATTGTTCAATAGTAGCAAGGCTTGGCTACCATTCGGTTCAATTCGCACCACTGGTGCCATAAGGAAGAGCATACAGTGAGCGAGCCAGGGTTTGAGTGCAACATACACACGAACAAAATGCCCAAAGGCTTACACGAGCTAACAGAGGTGAAATAGGGATAGGAGCAACATTAATGACATCGTGTGAAGGTGATGGAACTATTTGCTGGCCATGTAGACTAGTCATTGCCAATGGTAAAACCACCGGCGTTATAACGCACATGTGTTATAACTATTCCATTTCAATCAATCAATTGAAACCTTTGGTAAGTGGATAAACCATGCGCGCAATCAATCGTTAAGCCATAGTTTTAAAACCAAACATACAAATTTAAACCAATACCAAGTGTTGGACCAATGCGCCAATGCGTTTTGATAACATGAACTAGGTGTCATATTAAATGATATATATCAAGGGTTTAACCATAACACCGATGTATTTTTATGAAACCAATGGTCAAGTAGATCAAATCAAGGAACATATAAATCCAATTACCAATGCATCACAACCTCAATTACTCATGAAACGAAATTACATAATCAAATCAAAGAATGTCCAATGAGTATAGATCAAAAAGTTTTGCCAACTGCATAATGATAAGTAAAATGTAAACACATTGGGCATATCGACAAGAAGGATAACGACAATTCAATAATGATTTTAATGCGACTTCGAAAGACCAAGTTTTCACGCTTACAGTCGTGAAAACAAAAATGAAGGTAAGTGTGCAAATGGCGCAAAGAATAAAAGTGAGGATTGCGATGAAAAAATAATGTTTACAAAACATTGGTGTACGCAGCTTATAAGACAGTAAAAAAAAAATGTGAATTGGTTGCCAACACACGCCCAAGAAACTATCCATGGTGGGAGAAAGTAAATATGACAGGACATGAGAAAATTTCAAAATGTTTCTCGAGGAATCCCTTGAGAAATAGAGGAACGAGATGATGGAAAACTTTTCACAAATCATTCGACGACTACCGACAAGTGATGCATCCACCTCAATTGGAGGCTTTTCCCCCTTCAAGGTACAAATCAATTTTTGTATTCCTATATTTGAAGGGAAAATAGATTTGGATGTCGTAGATAAATGGTTAAACCTTATAGACGAGTATTTGTTTGTCCACAACTTTTCTGATAGATAAAAGATTACATTTGCTCTCCTAAAGGCCACCCCCCATGTCAAATATTGGTGGGATAATTTCTATGAGCAAAAGGAAATAAAGGGATCCACATTATTTGCAGTTGCACCCACTTGGGGTTCCTTCAGGGATGTTATTAAGGAAAAATACTACCATGTATACAAGATGGACCACATTGTGGCAGGAAAGAGACTAAACAGTGCCATATTTCACCAATGTATTCCATATCTTGCACACCAAGCTGGGTATCAAATATTCTGTGTGACATTTGGTGCTCAAGTACCAAGGTGTTCTACATAGATACATGTAGAAATAAATGTAGTTTTTGGACATCTCATCCTTGGGCACGACCTATTTATATGCCGTCAAAATTGAGCATAAGCTTAAACAAAAGAGGCGACAATCTGGGTCTGGGAACCCCTACAATAGAACCAAGGAAAGGGAAACCCCAACCCACAGAAAAAAGGACAGAGAAAACATGGGAAACCTCAGGAAAACCAATCCAAGCCGCAAGCAAATAAGGATAATGGAAAGATAAATAAGGACACCGAAGTGGTGCGACTTCCATAAGAGCCCCTAGTATAACACTGTTGATTTCTGCTCAAAGAAGTCATTGGTGGTTGAGGTGAAAGCCTCTGTATCAGATGTGAGCTCACATTCCAAGTCAAATTTAGAAAAAGGGATATGGATCATTGACACAGAACCCAATGTCACCATTTCTACCACCAAGATCCAGCCCGATGAACCTGATGAGCTGGAGGAAGGAGGGCACCTCTTTCATTCACATATGTATTTGAAAGGCACTCTACTACACTTCATTGTTGATAGATATAGCCAGAAGAACCTCATATTAGCAAATGTCATCAAGCAGCTAGCCTTGCTGACAACGCCACACCTGCAACCCTATACCATCGGATGGTTCTGCCAAGGTAGTGATCTTCACGTCAGCCAACAGTGTCGCCTATCGTCCGAAATCAAGCCATTCAAAGATGAAGTATTGTGTGATGTTGCTCCCCTTGAATTTTGCGATGTTCTTTTGGGCCAAACTTATTTATGGAAATGTCATGTTGTATATGAGTCTAGGCCTCACAATTTTATTATTACTGTTGAGCTCCATTTTTTTCATACTTTCCACCATACAAATACACTCATCATTACACCTTCTCCCTACATTTCGTTAATAATATATCGCTAATTACACCATAAACCTCCATTATCTCTTGTTATTCATCCTATGTGGTTAATACATAATTTTCCATATTTTTAGTGATTAAAAGGATGATTATACAACAGTTTTGTCGATGATGGCTTAATCCTATGTTTCTATGTCCAAGCAACATGTTCTGTATTGTTCAGGTTCCGGTATATGCACTGTCCATGTTTCGGTACCTATATTGTTCCTGTTTCGGTACCCACATTACAGGTCATCCGATACTCCAAGTCATCCGGTACTAGAAGGTTCTACAGTCAACCTGTACCTGCACATTCATCCAGTACCCACACTCCATGTCATCCAATACTTTCCAGTGATCCAGTACTACCTTTGCGTTCATCCGGTACCAGCGCTCTGCCTCTTCCGGTACCAGCTTCATCCGGTACCAGATTGCACCTATTCCAGTACTAGCTCCATCCAATACTACCATCGCGTTGGTCTGGTACCCATAGTCGTGACTGTGCTCATCCGGTACTAAACCCCTTCCTACAATATTCTGGTACTCACTGTTCTAATCCAGTACCAACTGTGTTAATCCGGTACTAGAAATAATTCGAAATTTTGGAAAGCTTCTAGAGGAAAATAGGGTACATGGGTTTTTTCCAGAGCCACATTTACCCGTGGACATGTGAGGAAAAATTCACCCAACTCACATGTGTGGACCTCCATCTTAGGGGGAATGATTCTGCTAAAATTAGTGAAAATCTCAAACTGCCAACTTGCGCCTCGATTTTCATGCAGATGGCATCAGATCTAGAAATTCTACGAAATGGGTTTTGTCTAGAATATGGCAAATTGAGTAAGACGTAGGCAAGTTTTCAAAATTAGAATTGGTTTAGAATATATGGGTGGGGGCCTAACTCGAATCTGCCCAAATTGCAATAAAACCCATATTTTTGAGGATTTTATCTAAAATGTAATATTTGAAATCTGAGCATTGGGATTCGGTCCCATCCACTCCTTAATGATTATTCATGTATAAATAAGCCTCATAGGGATATGAGAAAGAGCCATTAGTTTCATGAATTTTTTGTAAGTAAGAGGTTTGTTCTTGTGGGGAAGCTTTAAGGAGTTAATTGCCATGTAAAAACAAAGTTTTTGATCAAAAAGGAGAATTGATTGTTGTTGATTCACTTGCATCTTCTTCACTTGAGCTGATTGTCTTTTAAGAAGGGTTATTCAGCATGGGAAGGGCCCCTCATTTTGAGTAATACCCTGCTACCCTATTTTACTCTCATAGATTAGATTTCTTGTGTTTATTTTTGTATAAATTTCATTTCTAGTTTAGTTGATATCTTGTTGATTTGCATTCAGTTTTTGTAGAGCTGCAAGTTTAGTTTCAAATTAGCATATACATATTAGCACATACTTAGGAATGATTCTTCAGTTGGTGTAATAGTGTTTTGTTTCTACAATTTCATTTAACATTGTTTGCCCATTCCACCATTGGATATTGAAGTGTCTCATTACCATTCTATTCATTGATATTCATTTGTAAAATTATGCTTGGAAAACCAATAAAATAGTATACAAGAAATTGTTCTAATACCATTGCACCATCTTCTTACACTCTTATTTCTTTTATTGTTTATGATAAATTGTCAAATCCTCAATTCGAGTGAACATAAAAGAGTGCATTTCTCATTGTCCAATCTTGTCATTAAGCAAATATTCATTCTTCTTTAATGCATTTTATGTAGAGCACTCTTATTTTTATTGACACTTGTAACCATTTGAAGAATTGTTCTTGAGATCCAATTTTAGATTAATTTCACTTATTGGTCATTATTAGTTTTCTTTCATTGTGATTTGGCTTTCCCATAGTTTAATCTCTATCCAGAATTTCTTTTCCGTTTGCTTGTTTCTTTTATTGCATTTAAGTGTGGATCCGCTATATGAAATAATCATTGAAGGACATAAGACTTAAGTAATCTACTCACGATTAATCACACGAACATCACCCCGAGTGCCCGAAAGACTGTGATCTAAGTCTTTATAGCACTAAGTTATTCTTGTGTCCCAGTGATGAATCCTTAGTGTTAAATTGCTACAGTGTGGGTTTGAAGATTGTTTTGCTAGCTTTAGATTAGGTTAGACTAGGCTATGATCCAATGTTTCCTACACCTGCACCTCGAAGCTTACGAGCCTCGATTGATAATTAAATGTGGGAATTAATAGTGCATATATTTATCCCCAACATTTTGGCGTCGGTGTCGGGGAGGTGCTAAAGGGATTAGAACATAGGTAGGTTGATTTTATTTCTCCAAAGCCTTGAGTGTTACTTTCATGCAAGTGTGTTTCTTTTCATGCAAGCGTGTCTATTTTCATGCAAGTGTGGTGTTTTTTTAAGGATGACCTAAGGGTGGAGAGAATATGGTAAGATGTGAGGGAAGAGCCCACACATCCACTTTAGTGGGGTTACTCCAAAGTTGGGTTGTCCTCTTCCTTTTAGTAGTTAGAATTTGTGTTTTATTAGCATTATCCATTTTTTATATATATGAGAAGAGAAGCTAACTTCTGTGAACAGATAACTTGGTGACATCAAGGTACTAGTAGCATGGTGGCGCTTCAAGTATATAATTGGTTTGCTTACATTTTCTTTTAGTTTTCTTCTTTTTTTAGGGTTTTTAAAAAAACAATTGAGCACTGTAAGAACCCCCCTCTACCGTAATCCATGTGTGAAACAGGACCCATCAACCAGAAACAAGAAATCAAAGATGATCAAGATTTTAATAGAACTCTGTCAAATCCTAGCAACAGTTGGGATCTCTGCCTCTCAGGAAGAGAAAATCTTGACAATAGTCAAGAACATATCTGCCTCTCCGAAAGTGATAGAAGAAGAAGAGTTCCATGAGCTACATCCACAAGAAGATCTAAAATCCTTTTGTAATCACTCTTTCCAACCTATAGGAGAGACTAAAGAATCATGGACCACATTCGATGGAGAGCCACCATTAGAACCTGAGATCAAGGAGTTCTTGACATGCATATTTCCAGATCCAGTATGCATCCAGGAGACAAACCATCTAAAAGAATATGATCTGTGTGGCATGATAGAGGGAGACATGCAGAGTGGTCTAAATGAGGAAGTGAACCAAGAACATGAAGATTACATTGAACATTGGTTCCAGACAACAACAAGATTGAAGCACCACTCTCTTCTTCAACAATTGTCCACATCATCATCAAAGAAGTTGGTTCTTCGTATTCTGGTATACATTAAAGCTTATCTTTCAAACCCGAGTATGAATGTGTTTCTACACCTGTTACGCACATGGATGCATTGGAAATATTCTTACACGTGAAATATAATTTCTTGTTCTCAGGTAGGATAGAGTAAAAGTTGTGTGTTATTTAACCTAGTTCTAAATAAATGCAACATATTTTCATGTTTCTTTTCAAATAAATAAAATGAGATGAAGATAATATTGGTGATCTAACATCAAAAACCAAAACAACTTAAGATATTTCTTCTTATTATTACATGCAGATTTATGACTATTAGTAATAACAGTTGCTCATAAGCCTAATCTTTAAAAATATTATGGGGATTTACAGAATCGTTAAGGTCTGCATAATGATTCCCATAGGTAACTTGTACATCCTAGTTTCATATCAGAACTTGTTATTCAAACATTCTTATCAAATAATAGCAGGAGAGTGAATGAAAATTCTACTTGTGAGGGAACACAATCTTATATGGAGAAGATGAACTTGGGGACTAGAGGCACCTTTAGGTCATTCTCTTATGGCCTCATTCACCACATATTAAGTAAGTTTGACCATGATATGTATTTCGACTAATCTCAATACATAAGTCTATTTTTCATACAAACAATATTTTATGGGATCTCAATACATATTCATTTTTCAAACAAACAATATTTTATGGGGCAATCTATAAAATATCTTCCAACCTAATACCATCACATACTATAAAAAGGTTTTCAAATATTCTCCCCCATTCACCCATGCGAAAGCAATCTATAAATTTTATCTTAAGGGTACATATTGGGAAAAGAGCCTTTGATGGAAAAATGGGTGTAAGCGACTAACCCATCGAGATACTGAACAGGTTTGTCGGGCAATGGGTAACGTACCGGTGGTATAACTAGAAACCCATCGTGTTCCAACATGTTCATGGGCAATGGGGCATTCTGCCTAGGAAGGATATTTCTTAGATGTCAAATTACCCCATCTGAAAGTAATCGAATGTGTTTGATGGAATTGGGTTCTGATTTTGATGTCTTCATTATGCCTAATCTATATTCGTCTCAGAAGGAACAATATACTTGTGTAAATTGTTAAGAAGAAGCATGCATGGTTGAACAAAAGGACAATGAACCTCATCTAATTTCCATTTGAGAATGTCCATAAAATGGTCTTAAGACCCCATCATTCATACCGAGGATGTCATTGTCCTAGAGGTGGGACCCATAAGTGTAGGAGTTTAATAAACTCAAATGAAAACTTTATCAATATCACTTGAATAGCAGAGATTCTTTGAGAAATTAAACATGGATGACTGGTTTCCTATCAATTTCTCATTTATCAAAGACCATTTATCTCCTCATGTTTTCCTGTTCAAGGATTAGAGGAAAAATCCCCCATCATAATTCCCATGGTTTCTTGAGCATACAATTGTTAATGATTGATGAAATCGTATGTAATAAATAATTTAAGAATTTCCTTTATGCTTGTAATATTTTAAAATAAATTTCATTTCCAAATTACAACCCTGAATAAAGTTTAATTTTTTGTTTCTAAGCATGACATAAATGTGTATTTCTTCCCTGCTAATAATAGTATTGATTTAGTTATTTTAGATTTTTCTATTTTGGTACTTCTGGTACAGAAACTAGTAGGTTTCTTGTACCAACAATACAAAAAATTTAAATATTTTTCGAGGGTAATTTTTACAGGATATTTTCAACAACACTTAGCTCTGGCATACTTCATTTCTCTCCTTCAATCAACATGCATCGGTTCCACATAGTCCACTTTCACCTTGCATAAATTTTGTGTGCTAATTAGATTTTGCATGAGGACATGTAAAACCGCTGGGTTTGGGGGTGAGAGAGAGACACAAGGAATCTCAACTGATCAACATTCATCAACTCTCTCTCTCCTAGATATCCATCAGTTCACAGCCTTACTCCACTTCATCTTCAAATTTCAACAACCTACACCATGATTTTGTAGACATTTTGTCCTGTTCTGCATAGTTTACACTTCAACATGCATTAGAATTAAAAGGTTAACCCTTTGAGGTAAAATGGTACAAATATTTTAATTTACTAAGAACTTGGAAAAACATGATGCATAACCACTATTACCCACTCCACACTCCACTATGCATTATCACAACTACTCAGTAAAACCTCCATCTTCACTCCACTTGTCATAATGAAAAAATATACTCTGATGATAAGACCAAGTAATGAAAAGGAAATATGTGGTATACAAATACAAAGAAACTTTTATAGTGTCTTCTCTTCGTACATCATAAATCATTCTTAAGTCATGTCAAGAGGATGAAGTCATTGTTGCATATCCAAGAAGAACCAAAGTAAATATTTTGGTCTTAAAATTGATGTCCAAGTCCATATGGCCACCATCACCAACATTTTATAAACCATTCTCCATATGCACACCATTCACCATCACTCGGATACCTCATCCACTACTTTTCCTCCATTTTTAAGGATATCTTATCTCTCTCGCTTGAAATCAATCCATGAAGCACCCAAAGTGTCATTCCAATAAGAACCACCATAATAAAACACAACAAGCATAAATCCATAAGCAAAGTATCATAAGTTCTTCACCTTGTTTCATGAGGACATGCAACCTTTGGGTTTGGGGTGTGTTGAGCTCCGCTTATCATATACTTTCCACAATACAAATACACACTTTTATCATTACACCTTCTCCCCGTGATTTCATCAATAATATATCGCTAATTACAACATAAACCTCCATTATCTCTTGTTATTCATCCCATGTGGTTAATACATAATTTTCCATATTTTTTAGTGATTAAAAAGGATGATTATACAATATTTTTCTTGATGATGGTTTAATCCTATGTTTCTATGTCCAAGCAACATGTTCTGTATTGTTCAGGTTCCTGTATATGCATTGTCCATGTTCTTGTACCTGTATTGTTCCTGTTTCAGTACCCGCATTACATGTCATCCAATACTCCAAGTCATCTTGCACTGTATAGTTCTACAATCAACCTTATACCTCGCAGACATTCATCCGAAGCACTCCACACTCCATGTCATCCAATACTGTAGTTGATCTGTACTGCCCTTTCAGATTCATCCCAGACCAACACCGCTTCCGTACCAGATTGCACCTATTCGTAATTAGCTCCATCCACTACCATCGTGGTTGGTATGGTGTCTTATATCATGACTGTGTTCATTCCGGTACTAAACCCCACCTACAATATTCCTCGTACTCGCTCTAATCCGGTACCAACTATGTTAATCCTGCACTAGAAATAATTCAAATTTTGGAAAGCTTCTAGAGGAAAAATAGGGTACATTGGTTTTGTCCAGAGCCACGTTTACATGTAAACTACAATGCATAATTCACCCATATCACACACATGCGGTGGACTCCAGCCTAAGGGGAATGATTCTCATAAAAATTAGTGAAATCTCAACCCGCCAACTTTGCACCTCGATTGTGCATATGACATGATATCTGAAATTCTACCTAAATGGGTTTTGTTTAGAATATGGAAAATTGAGTAAAGAGAGGGTATTTTTTCAAAATTAGAATTTTTGAAGATATGGGTGGGGCCTAACCCGACCGCCTAAATTGCGTAATAAAAACCCGCATTTTGGGGATTTTATCTAAATGTAACATTTGAAATTTGAGCATTGGGATTCAATCCCATCCACTCATCAATGATTATTCATGTATAAATAAGTCTCATAGGGCTATGATAAAGAGCCATTAGTTTCATGATTTTTTTTAAGTAAGAGGTTTGTTCGTAAGTTTTAAGAGTTAATGCTGTAAAAAACAGAAGCCTTTTGATCGTAAAAGGAGAATTGGATCGTTGTTGATTCAATCGCGTATCTCTTCACTTCGAGATGATTGTATTTGCTGTGGTTATTCAAAGATGGGAAGGCCCTCATTCCGAAAATACCCCAAGCAAATTTGTTATTTTAATACCATAGATTAGATTGCTTTTGTGTTTATTTCTTTGTATAAAATTACTTCTAGTTTAGTTATCTTGTTGATTTGCATTCAATTTATGTAGAGTTGCAAGTTTAGTTTCAATTTAGCATATACATATTAGCACATACTTAGAAATGATTCTTCAGTTAGTGTAATAGTTTTTTGTTTCTATAATTTCATTTAACATTGTTTTTCATTCCACCATTGATATTGAAGTGTCTCATTACCATTCCATTCATTGATATTCATTTGTAAATTTATGCTTGGAAATACAATAAAACTGTATACAAGAAATTGTTCTAATACCATTGCACCATCTTCTTACACTCTTATTTCCTTTACTGTTTATGAGAAATTGTCAAATACGCAATTCGAGTGAACATAAAAGAGTGCATTTATCATTGTCCAATCTTGTCATTAAGCAAATATCCATTCTTCTTTCATGCATTTTCTATAGAGCACTCTTATTTTTGTCGACACTTGTAACCATTTGAAGAATTTTTCTTGAGATCGAGTTTTAGATTATTTTTGTTTATTGGTCATTATTAGTTTTCTTTCATTGTCATTTGGCTTTCCCATAGTTTAGTTTCTATCATTCCTAATTTCATTCGCTTTGCTTGTTTCTTTTATTCCATTTTAGTGTGGATCCGCTTATAGGAAATAATCATTGAAGGACATAAGACTTAAGTATTATCTTCATGATTAATCACACATCTAACATCACCCCGAGTGCCTGAAAGATTGTGATCTAAGCCTTATAGCACTAAGTTATTCTTGTGTCCCAGTGATGAATCCTTGGTGTTAAATTGCTACAAAGGTGGGTTTGAAGATTGTTTTGCAGACTTTAGATTAGGTTAGACTATGCTCCAATCCCACGTTTCATGTGCCTACACCTCAAATATTACGACCCTCGGTTGATAATTAAATGTGGAATTAATAGTGCATATATTTATCCCAAACAATTACTTTGAAAAATAAATTGTACTGTGATACCCGAGGTAGTCCCACCTAGTTCTATTTCTTGATCTCTACCAAACAATGCAAGAAGGTCATTTCTAGGACCAAGAAGTTTGTCTTCTTTCTTTGATTCGGGCTCAGAGTGAGCGAAATGTTGTAGGCACATCCATGGCCTCCATGACAAGTCTCTCCACAGATCAAAAGCAAGTGGATAAGGTCGCGGAAGAATACAAAGACATCTTCTCATCACCTAGTGGGGCAAATTCTAAGAACCGTCAGTCAAGCATTCCATCGAGTGACCCCTCGGCGACGCTACTCTTAATGGGAAAGTCTATCGATGCTCTCTATTGGAAAATGAGGAGATCTAGTGTCATATCCAAGAACCGATCCATAAGGGGAACATATGTCCCAACTCTGCCACCTTCCTGGAAGCCTAATCGTGCTTGTGCAAAATAAATATAGGACCTGACGATTCTACATTTATTACCAATCCCTAAACAAAATCGCAAATAAGAAACCGGTACCTGATTCCCTCAATCGATGATCTCCTTGATCAACTCATGGGGCCAAATACTTCAGTAATATTGACCTAAAGCATGGCTACCATCAGGTCCAAATAGAAAAGACATGTATGGAAGACCTACCAAGCTCAAAAAAGAAGGTATTTTGAATGGTTGGTCATGCCCTTTGGTTTGACAAATTCCCCAACGACTTTCATGAAGATGATGAATGATATCTTATGGCTTTTCACTAACTCTTTTGTAGTGGTGTATATGGATAACATGCTCATCTACCAGTAAGAATTGGGTGGAACACTTACAACATATTTAACATGTTTTGCACACTCTACGGTAGCACAATCTATATGCCAATTTGGAAAAATGTTCCTTCGGCATGGAAAAGTTCTAGTGCCTAGGATGCATTGTTGATTTGCATGGTATGCATATGGATCCAATTAAGATCCAAGTCATCCGTGATTGGCCAGCCCCAACCAAACTCACTGAGCTTCAGAGCTTCCTAGGCCTTTCCAATTTCTATCTCAGGTTCGTGTTGGGATTCTCCCATATTGCATGGGCTCTCATCCAAGTAACTAGGGGTGGTGGTAAGGCCAAATTTATGTGGGGCCTGTCCCAACAATAAGTGTTCGATGATATGAAGCATCACTTGTGCTCAACCCAGTGATTTCATTACTTGACTTGCAACAACCCTTTGAGATCAAGACAGGTGCTTCAAACTATGTTGTGGGTGCAGTCCTCACTTAGCACAACCACCTCATGGCCTATCATAGTGAGACACTATCAGATGTATTACATAAGTACCCTACTTATGACAAATAAATGTACTCCATTGTGCAAGCCTGCCGCTAGTAGAGGAATTACATTCTCGGGAAGGAGATGATCATCTACACTGATCATAAGTCACTGTAGTTCATGTAGACACAAGAAAATTGTATAATGACCTCCATCAGAAGTGGTCCATATATTTGTAGCAGTTCCACCTCAACATCAAGTATAAAACATGAAGTGCCTCAAACAACCTCCAGTCGCGACACTCACCATGGTGCTATACTCTTATGGCCACGAGACATCTGGATGGCCCCACCTCTATAAGATATATCTTGACTTCGCCAACACCTACCAGATGTTGGGAGAAAACACAACTGTCACTAATTTCCATCTTCAAGACGAGATGTTGTGCCATCTGGGCCATCTCTGTGTTCCATCAAGTGAGTGAGTGAAGTTGATTTTGGAAGCCCACTACAATCGGGTGGCATGAAACTTCGGCATGGAAAATACAGTGGCAGTGTTGCAATGACATTTATAATAGTTGAAACTTCGATAGGATGTCAACAAGTATATCCAGTCCTGCACCGCCTACACTATTGCCAAAACAACCACTAAGAAACAAGGCATGTACACTCCTCTGCCTACTCCTAACAGGCCCTGGGAATCCATATCAATGGGCTACATATAGGGCCTTTCATCCACCAAGTGGGGAAATGACTTTGTTTTTGTGGTTGTTGATCACTTTTCCAAGATGGCGATTCTAGTCGCCTGCAAGAAGAGCATCACAACGGAGGCCAATGCGAAGCTCTTCTTTGAACGAGCGTGGGTAAACTTTTGGATCCCACAAACCATTATCTCAGATCGATATAGTCAGTTTCTCATCACCTTTTGGTCGAGCCTTTAGTCACTACTAGACACCAAGCTCACCAAATCCACTGCCTTCCACCTTCAGACAGATGGCCAAACCGAGGTCATCAACTGGATGATCATGCACATCTTGCGCATGTAAAATTCCAAGCACCCCCACACATGGGATGAGAGTCTTCCCTATGTTCAACACAATTACAATAGAGCCATACATATCTCAACCGACCACAACCCCTTTCAGGTGGGGTTGAGATTTCAACCATTAGGTCCCATGGATGTTGCACTACCCCTTGTGACCACCTAGGAAGACTCGCCGCATGCTCCAAATGAAGATAACAAAGCCACCCAGTTCATTGAGTGTATCCAGCACATCCATCAACAGGTTCAGGATATTTTACAGAAGTCCAATGCCAAGTACAAGCAACACCATGATCAAAACCGGGTGCCACACTAGTTTCAGGTGGGATACAAAGTTTGGTTGCACTTGTAGAAATAATGCCTTATAGGTCCTCATAGAAAGTTTCTTACACTCTGTTATGGGACTTACACTGTCACCAAGGTTGTGGGTGAAAATTAGTTTGAGCTCAACATTTTCCCCTTCCTTGGCTTTCACCCAATGTTCAATGTGGGCCTCCTTCGACCTTATTTTCCACCATTATTGGACACCTCAGAGATAGAATAATATTTGACACCAACAAATATCAACCATGACTACATGGAACAAGAATCCACTGATCATATCGTGAACACACAGGTCAAGGGCACTCGCCAACAGAGGATCCAACTTTATCGGGTTGTCAAAGCAGGGCAACTCCTGCACCAAGGAAAGTGGCTCACTAGGGGCCAAATTCAACAGACATTTCCTCATCTGATGGGGGAACTCAACGCAATGGAGACCACTTTTTCCTAAGGGGGGAGGATTTATCCAGGAGGATCATGCTGGCTACCCACCTATTCCAACTAGATCAAAACAAATTTTTGGCAACTTACTATTTTTAGGAGTTTTTCGGGTCCCAAATTTTCAGGGCCATTTTGAGGGCCTAAACTATGTTTTTTCATGATTGATCACCTCAATTATAAAAACAATGTTTTATTTATCCTATTAAATGAATCTCCTCATAAATACCTTTCCAACGAGCTATCATTCTCCCTAAACAGATATCATATGCAAAAGTTATGACCCTGAGAAGTTGATGTACTAACTTACCCCAACAGGACCCACATGACTTTTGGCGCTTCATATCCTAGGGTTAGGTTTTTGGATGTATAGGGTTTTGTACCCTAAGAAGTTGATGTACTAACTTACCCCAACAGGACCCACATGACTTTTGGTGCTTCATATCCTAGGGTTAGGTTTTTGGATGTCTAGGGTTTTGTCATTCATTTTTATTGTAAAAAGGACTTTAGAGCCTCATTGTACTCATATTCTTGTGAATGAGCATAGCTGTCACATATCTTCTCGGAGATAAGCTTCCACCATTCTAGCAAAATTGTTTTCAGTCTGCATTTTACAGTTTCAACATATTTCTTATTTAATAGAAGTCAAGTTTATTGTATCTATGTTATTATTCATTGTGCCTCTGTTTTAATATTATAATTATGTGTTTTCATTTCATTCTTCTCATAAATCTGGATCAAACATACTGTAACAAAAAAGTTAACAAAATAATACCAAAAAGATGTATACCAATACATAAATATAAAAAACTAATTACCTTAATGAAGGTATCCCAGTCGTGAGTTTTTACCCCACCAAATTCACCTTTCTTCATTAAGATATTATTTATGTTTGAATCAAATGTTGTGAGAAATTTGATTTTCCTAATGACCTCTTTTATAACATTGCTTTGCTTCTTTGTAAATAACCATGAAAGACTATCTCAATGTCCATCGCTATTTGAATGAATCACATTTTTCATTGCATGATTGGCTTCCTAAATCTCACTACAAATGTCTTGGGAAGTTGTCACATTAATAGTGATCTAGTTGATATCTATGCCCCATCACCAATAGCGGAATCATTGAAGATGAATATATTTGAGAGAGACAAAAAGATTAAAGAGCTCAACAATGAACTCTTGCAGAACCAAAAGACACAACATTTGGGATGTAACGCGGAGACACAAAAGTTGAAATCCAAAATTGTTGATTTGCAACAAAAATTATAGAGGACAACAATAATTGAGGCGGTGCCAATATTGTCTTCTACATCGAAGAAACAATATTTGAGGGAACAAGAGATTGAGAATGAAGCAAAAAAACTTAGGGGTCAATTGGATGAAGTTCGATCCCAACTGAAATTAAAAAATGAAGAACTTGAAATGAATAAACAAGACAATGCCGAGAAGTATAAGACGAATGCATAAATGTTGAAAAAACAAGCATAAGATAAAAAATATTGCAAGAGACATTGAAAATTTGAGCAAAGAGAATTAAAGATCTAAAGAAACAATTACAACATGTGTCAGTTGCAGATCTAGAAAAATCGGAAGCCTCTACAACAACAAAGAGAGGCTCTGCATATTTTTCTTCATCTCAAGAGAAGGGCTTGTAGAAACCTCCCAAGCAACCCAGGGTAGTTACAAAATAGCATTGGTTTATATACCACGTACTCCATGTAATTACATTTAAAGATGTAATATATATATCATTATTTCGATAGTTTATTGACAATGTATTTTATTTTATGCAATTAATGACATGCATGAGTGTGTATAGTTATTGAAATGTATGAGTGTGTATAGTTACATATCAAAACTTGTAATACTAATTACTAATACTTTAAAAGTTACTTGAGATTTAGTTAAACACGTACACACCACCAGTCTCATCTTGTTTGCAAGATGTTGAAGTAATTTATCATAAGTAGTTTCTTGTACTTGACATTTTCATATAACAATGGTAATTGCATAGATTTGTCTTTCTTGTTATGAATATGAAACATATATGTATCAAGTATGAATATCTCTTGTAAAACAATAATTTTGCATGCAAATTTTAATACATACACAAGCTACAAATGCAACATTTTCCAAATTTCCTCCACAATGGTAATTTTCATACCATGACCATTCATAATTCAGTATATGGATAAAATATAGATAACTAGAACTTAGCACATGCAATATATATATATATATATTCCAAAGATTGCATATTCATATACATACATAGTCTTAAACCCTAATATGAAAGCAATCTTGCACAAATACCCTACTGGGTATGTTCATATACAACAACAATTCACAACCACAATATTTCACTTGAGGAATCAGTAATCTATCATCTATGACTATAAGGAATTTCAGAGTTGTATATGTAATAATACATATTAGTTCATGCTTGTAAACCCAAACCAAAATGTATATCTCACCCTACACCAAATTCTAGGGACACAACAACATATATACAACTTGCATTTTCCCAAAACAGGGCGTGTGTTTTCCTCAATGCCCTATTTTCATGAAATTTAATAAGGATAGTGTGGATAATGTGCATAATTCATCTTAATAATGAATCTTCCCTAACATTGTGATTTAAGGAAGATATAATGCAAATCCTAACTCAAGGATTGCATTTTTCACTCCAGAATATGTTCAAACTTCATATACAACAATAGTCCACAAACACAATATTTCACTTGTGTAATCATTAATCTATCATCTATCATTATAAATCATTTTAGAGTTTCATATGTAACAATACATATTAGTTCATTTATGTAACCCCAAAACAAAATATATATTTCTCCCTACACCAAATTCTTGGGACATAACAACATATGTATAGCCTTCCTTTTTCCCTAACAGGGCATGCATTTTCCTCAATCCAATGTTTTCATGAAATTTCATAAGGACAATGTGCATGATGTGCATAATTCATATAATGATATAAATTTTCCCTAGCATTATTCTTTCAAGAAGTTATCATGTAAATCCTAACACAAGGCTTGCATTTTTCACTCAAGGGCGTGCAATTTACAACATGCCATGTTTTCAAGAAGAATATTTACATAATTTCCATTGTTTAGCATGCATTTTCTTCTTAAGTAATACATATCTCATATTAAGGATTGAATTACTCACCACCCTATATATGTATCATATCATCATACAAAATTCACCATTGTAGATTTTCTACAACTTTTCTACAACCTTGTAGCTTGTAATATTTCCTATAATATTGACCTATTCATTCTATATTTCATCAAAAGGTCATGAATCTTTGTGCATAGAAATCATCCTTTTTGGAGTGTAAATGCACTCCTAATTGTACAAACATGTTATTTAAACTATTACAATCATCAAGTTACAACTTAAATATTAAATTATGGAAGCTTATCCAACTTTGTGCGTTCACCTTACTGTAGCCAATTTTAACAAATTGACCCTTTGGTTTTACAAGCCAATGGTTAGCCTTTATCCACATCATGTAGGTGTTTGTCTGAAACTTCCAATATATGGCTATATGCAGGTGTATAATCACAAATTACACCTTATTCAAGTTGAACCACTCAATTTGGGTCAACATTGAGACTAGGGAATGCATTTTACTTTAATGTTGTTTTGACTCCATATTTCCATGTAATCCCAAATCTAAGTGCATGAAAGCAACCTATCATGTTCTTAAATTGCACTTTAGATGACATGGGTAAATTTTCCATATTTAGAACTCCATATTAATACTTATATTTTTTTCTAGAGCTACAAAGAAGCTTGGGTGTGTGTTTTAATTTGGTCAATTAGTACGGTTGCGACATTCCAAATTACAAGGAAAACTTTGCCTCTTCTGCACAACAACCCTTTTTAAACTTTCAATTTCAAAATTAACAACATGAATAGGTCTAATATGATAAACCACACCCCCAAAAACTTTCACAACTCAAATCTAAAGTATAATAAAACCTTCTCTTATGTTTTACAAATAGGTTGGGCATTTATAGGGTTTTACTAGGCTTCTCTTGCCTATTTATGCACAACAGTCTTTTATGTCTAAAAATGCAAAACTAAGTATATAGGCTTCTGCAAAATGACTTAACAAATCATTTACAATTTGAACCACTCAAAGTGAATGAGTTTTGAGACATGGGTGTGAATTTTAGTGTAGCTTGGCATGCATTTTGCACCAAGGGAAAATTTACACCAATGCAAAATTTTCCCTCTTTGTCCCAGAAGACAATTTTTGGTCTTTTGTAAGGAAAAGGGTTTTAAGTTTAAAATTGGACAAACAAAGCTATAGAAAGATGTACTAGTTTTCTACAACCTTGTAACTTGTAGTATTTCTTGTAATATTGACCTCTTTATTCTATAAAACAATTATTGGTGTTTTTGTACAACAAAGGGTTTTATTTCTCTAAATGCACAAACAAAGGTATATGTAGATGTAAAAAGATAAAATGCATACTCTCTATTGGACACACCGACCACACTGAGAGGGGGTGTGAATCAGTGTGGCTCTTTTACAAATTATTTCTTCCTTTAATTAGTAACCACTTCAAACATTATTATTCATTGCTTACATTCACTATTAGCTACTTGCATGTAAACATATATCAACAACATTCATCAATAGATAACTATGAACCATCATCATAATGAACACAATGAGCACCAGATATATGTGTAAGACTTTGTATTATGTTGTTACATGAAGACTACAATCTCTAGGGGTTTATCAGCACCTACTGAAAAGGAGCACCAACTCCAAGAGAGTTACAACTCTCAAATACAAGAGTCAGCTTGAAGATATCAACACCAACTTAGATTTAAGGATTCCAACCCTCAATTACAAGACCCATCTTGTAGACATAAAACAGTCTGTCCAAATGTACCAATAATATTCAAATATTTTCTACATATCTATGACCTGTATATGTTGCAACACGTGGGTATTCACGCCCTTCTTAACTACAACTTGAGATTTCCATGCTTATCCTCACTGCAACTCGTGGACTACCACAACATCACCAAGTATTACTATCACTATCTATGTTTATGTCAAACTGTCTTTGTAAAACTTGTCATGTCAACCTATACCAGAAACCTATAACAACTTGTACCAAGTAACCTGTGGAAACCATCTGTAAAGATAATCTCATCATCCAAACCAGATCCAATCACCAAAAAAACTCTCAACCATATGCATAATATCACCAAGATGTGTGTCAACCAAAACTACTCATAAAAACTCACAACTATCACCCACACATGCCTCTACAAATCATGTACCAATCACAACCAATCACAACCAAGTACCAACCTATACCACAACAAGTTCTTCAACATGCACATGAACATACTCCAAGCTAACCAACAAATATCCCCTAGCAACACATCATACCATCCATAAACTAAACCCTTACATCAAACCATGTGCCAAAACTTCACTATTGTATAGCCTCAAACATGGAACAATCATAAGCCAATCATATACCAATACTACTAGCAAATGCCTCTCACAATGCACCACATGATATGCCAATAAGACCAAGCTAAATGCACCAACAATGTGCCTCAATGGATCTATTTAAAATCATACTTCTGCAAGAGATACCATACATCCAAGAGGGCATAAACCAAACCTCACAAATCCATGCCTCAAGCATGCTCCACAACATCACTCATAAACATATAGACATACCTTTACATGCTGCAACTGACCCGATTCTTTAGATCTCATACCAATAGACCTGCAGTCTCTCCTCAGATTCTACAACCTAGAACAATATCTTCCTCCTTTCCCTTTCTTTAGATCTGTGCTTTCCCTTTCTACAGCTCAAGGGTATCTGCACTTTCCTCTTATACAGATCACAGGTATCCACACTTCTCTATTCCTACGATCCGTAGATGCATGAAACATGTATTTCTACAACTCATAGATAATCTATGAAAAACCTAGTTCAATCAATTCCTCTACAACTCCAAAACTTTCTCTCCTTCAGATCTTCACTGCCTCAGACCTGTCACTTCAGATTTGTCAATTGTACCTACAATAGCCTTTCACAAAATAATATTCAACTAAATTCAATAGGTATTCAAGTAGATCACAATGGGAGACCCTTGCTCTGTTATTTATACTCTCCAAGTAGCTTCTTATATGGGTTATCTTCTAATTGTTTTATCCAAATCCCCTCTTTTAGGGCTAACTCACTTTTAACTACTTTTCCCACTTGCAACCACTTTATCCATAAATAATAAACTCACCACATCACAGGTATCCACACTTCTCTATTCCTATGATCCGTAGATGCATAAAACATGTCTTTCTACAACTCATAGATAATCTATGAAAAACCTAGTTCAATCAATTACTCTACAGCTCCAAACTTTCTCTCCTTCCATCTTCACTACCCGACCTCGGCCACTTCGATTTGTCAATTGTACCTACACAGTCTTCTTCAAAAATAGATTGACTCATCTGTCCCATTCACTGACCATTTGTCCATCTCTGACCAGTGAGCACCACTTTGAGATGAATGATTTCACTATTTACATTCTGTTTGACATCCCAGGGATTCTATCGCTCTGCTGGGTTCTCCAACTTCAAGGCCACACCTCTCTAACTATGAGGAACTATGTGATGTACCACATATCAACGAAAACGACAT
Organism: Picea sitchensis; assembly: GCA_010110895.2. NCBI lineage: Eukaryota > Viridiplantae > Streptophyta > Pinopsida > Pinales > Pinaceae > Picea > Picea sitchensis. The sequence continues at coordinate 54,679 of SNQJ01S0065291.1, read as the reverse complement.
ATGATCACTATCCATCCATCCACATCTGATAACCTATTGATTTGTTCTTCAACATATTTTCTTCCACACAACTTCGAGCTTCATGTCCACACATCCCATTTGGACTTTGGAAAGCTCCGTGAGGGATTTCACCATAAGGGGACCACTCTTTGATAACTCTAACCAATAAAGTCTTGTTGTGAGGCCCCAGTTTACAGTGGGACCACTTTAGAAGTTCATCGACGGTAATTGCACTTAATAGAATTGATAAATGACCACATCACCACTACCTTGGATATAAACCATGACATGATATCAATGATAAAAATCCCTTTGACATCAAACTTGGACATCAATGACAACACATCACCATGACACTACTTGAAATCAAACCCTTTGACATCAATGGAAACTTAGTCAAACAATCTCCCCTTTGGCATTGATGGAAACACCAAATATTGATGAAAACACTCATGTTCATCCACTCATGCTCATGCTCCCCCTGTGATTATCAATCATCATCAATGTTTCTATCTTCCTTTGACATCAATGGAAAAGGGTATTCCTCTTGCTTTCCCCTCGCCTTCATGCCTCCGTTTCTTTTCCTCTTTGACTAAAGGTTAACTCCCCCTGTTGATATGTCACCTCCTAACATTGTACCTTTGTAACCAATCATGGAAAAAATAATAACTTCCCCTATGGGTATGTCTCCCTCGCCTTCTTCTTTGCAAGATGTTGTGTAATCACTATGAAAAATATGATACCACATGTAATATACTGCGATAGATAATGTCATTCCACCGAACACCGAAGAACTTCTCAATAATATCGTGATCATGAATGTTAAATTATGTACCAAGGCGCGTTTCTCTTCCCTAGGCCCTAAGGGGAGAAATTGCCAATATGGGTCTTAGTCAACTAATTTGTGAGATGTAAATTAAAAAGATAACTTTATGATTAGCGGAGGGTGAGCAAGAGACACAAAATTCAAATGTACCCACCCACCTAATCTAAACCCATTAGATTAGAAACTCCTCAATCTTCCCCTTTGCTGAGGTTGATTAAGGCAAATGGGCTCACCCATTCTTGGTAGTTCAAGTGAAAGGGAGTTGAAGAAATCTTGTGAGAGGCCAAGAGACTTTTGGTGAGAGATGCCAAGAAGAAGAAGATGCAAATGTGCTAGCCTTTGCTGAGAGAACAAGAGAGGAGGTCATGCATTCTTCTTCTTGAGAGAACAAGAAAGAGCAAGAGAGAAGTCGAGATGAAGAAAAGAGACAAAGCTAAGACTTGAGCATTGGCATGTATCTAAGGTTGTCGAATGGCATGAGTGGAACAGAATAATCTTAAAGGAAGCCAAAATTAATTTCGACAAATCATTCGAAGATAAATTGCTGAGCTAAAGTTTTAATTTCGGTTCAGAATTGGAGAGAAGCAAAGCTACGGTGAATGTCCAGATAAGTTAAAATGACCGCATAAAAATGTCGTAGTGCTACCCTCTCAGAAGTCAGCAATAATACATAATCCTCTCTAACTGGTTTTCCCCTCAGGGGTTTTTCCAGGGTCGTATTAGACCTAAAAAATTTTGTGTCTATATTTTTTGAGTTTTGTATATTGCTGATATTTAATTTCCGCATTGAAAATGATGTTCATTATCCTCGTGCTCACCCCGTAAATTTATTTTCCGTCGTGAAATTTATTTCTCGTTTTTAGATGCCTAAACAATCGGCCAGAAGCTTAGAGCCAAACAATTCACCGTTGCATGTTTAAACACCCGTGCTATCGTAGTATATACAAACAATTGCCGAAAGTATATGTCTAAACACAAGGCCGAGTGTGATGTCGAACACTGTGTCGTAGCATATGCCGATGTCGAACACCACTGCGGAGCTGCATGTCAAACACCCTGTGTCAGAAAGATATGCCGATACGAAACACCACTTTGAGCAGATGCCGAAACACCGCTTTAGCATATGATGAAACAGTGCTTAAACTGAATTTGGCATTTAAATTTAGTAGAAAATTCGCTGAGATCGAATCGGTGGGATTGAAAAATTAACATGGTATCGAGTCGAGTTGAAGACAGCGTAAATTCAAAGAACAAAAGAGGGACAAAGAAATACTCACGGTATGATTTTAATTTGTGATTTTCATAAAGAGGGTCATGGCTACCGGTTTGAGGGTTGAAGACAGACATGATGGGGCAGCAAACTTTGGTAATTGGAAAGAGAGGATGATCTTTGCTTTTGCAAGAAAACGAGTTGGGACATTGTTGAAAATACCACTACTCATTATGTTGTGTTACCTACTGATGTTACTCTTCTTCCAGCCTATACTAAGTAATAAGAAGAATATCAAGGCTAAGAGATTTATTCTGATGCCATCAAGGATCACTTGATTCATGTGACAGGGAAGACAAATGCCCATGAGATGTGGGAGTCTTTGACTAAATTGCACCAGAGTACAAATGAGAACCGTAAGATGGTTTTGAGGGAAAACTAAAGAACATAAAAATGACCACAAATGTAATGTCCTACTAGATTTCACCCTGTAGAGTGGGATGAGTTTGAGCTCCTGTGCAAGCCTCATAATGACAAGGATCTCAGGAGAAATGAAAGATTGAATGTAGTGTTTCCAAACAATGCCTGCTTGTGTGAGGCATTGTTGCTAGGGAGAAGCTTCCTAATTGGGGACTTCTTTGGGATGACTTTGTTCAGAGGAGACCCTGGAGAGGTTATGTACATGGCGCCCACCAACCACCAGCAGGAATGTGGCTCCCATACCACCAAGAAGAAGTCTTAAAGGGTCCAAAGGCATGGGCTCAAAGGGTGAGAAGAAAAGAGACATGAGCAAAGTCAAGTGCTTTATTTTGCCATAAGTTTGGGCACCATGCAGGATAGTGTCCAAACAACAAGAAGAAACAAACAACAAATTTAGCAGCGGTGGAAGAGTTCTCCACAAAGTTTGACAAGGAATATTCCTTGATTGCATGTCTATCATCGAGGACCACCCGATGGCCTTTGTATATTGACAGTGGTGCCTCGCCATATGACATCAGTCCGTGAGCACTTCTGGATGCACCCACTCAGTGTGGAGATGTAGTGGTAGTGCTTGGAGATGACCGGAGGTCAAGGTGGTCAAGCCAGGGACCGTGACTACTCGGGAGGAGTCTGCCTCCCATGACTTTGACAGGTTCTTTATGTTCCGGCTTGAAGAAGAACTCACGTCGGGCCACTATTGAGGAGAAGGGCTATGAAATCTTGTTCCTTGATGGGCAGGTGCTTCTTTTTCCCCAGAGGGTCTAGCATCAATTCTGCCAAAGTGATTGGTACTAGACATGAGAGATCCATGTTCTTGTTCCACCAAAGGAGAGCATCATTCATTCTCAAATTAGCAGCCGATGATCTATGTGATATGGTAATGAGGATGGCACACGGTACCATGGGGCTTTCATGGAAGTTCGAGGGAGACAGACGGAGTTCCAGATTTAGCCTCGTGAGCACCGAGTTGTGCAAGGTGTACATTGGTACACCAAGACCGCTCGAAGTAAAGTATTTAGGAAAGGCAGTGGATACTTGATCTTATACATTCGATGTATGTGGCCCGATGTCTTAGACATCGTTGACTGGATCCCTATACTATGTTGTATTCATCGATGACTTCTCTCTGAAGTCTTGATTTTCTTCATGAAGACCAAAGGATGGTGGTTCACCGGTTCCAAGAGTTCAAAGCTCTTGTGGAGAAACCAAACAGGGAAGAAAATCGTGAGTCCCGCATCTGGCAGTATACTCAGAGTTTATGGATTTCAGGCAGAGAGGGCATCGAGGGAGTTGATCACTCCTTACAACCCGCGAAGCAGAATGGCTAAGCCGAGAGAAGAATGGCCATTGTTGTACGCGGTGAGCCATGCTACATGATCGGCCGCCACTATTTCTAAGTGGGTCGAGGCATGCTACATCAAGTAGCTTATCTCATAACGAGTCCTCGCATCGGGGAGCATGACTCCGAGGGTGCTTCTCCGAAGCAGCCCTCCGAGGTCACTTTCGTATTTTTGGGTGCACCATATATTCATATGTCCCTTCTAAGAAAAGGACAAAGCCGAGCCCATGGCGTAGAGAGGCATCTGTTATACAGTTGTGAGACTTCAAAGGCTTTCCAGATTTACCTTCCTTCCTTGAGGAAGACCGTCTGGAGGAGGGATGTCGATTTGAGGAGGACGGAGCCCTTAGGAAGTCTAGAGGGACAGAGAGGGCGTTTCATCTCGTGATTCGTGAGCCCACAGCACTGCCGCCACGCATTTCTGGGGCCACGCGACAAAATAATAGAAGTTCGTAAGTTCTAGCTACCATCCAATGTGTCAGGATCGCCTCAGTCTACTGCGATCATTGTCTCAGATGGGGTTGAAAGTGTGCAGAATTCCTCCATTGACACTACTTCAGAGAGGGAGGAAGCCTGGCGGCTTTGCACATTTTGAGTGATGCCGTGTTTGGGAACCTGGCGAGGCAGAGGGAGAGTAAACCTCCCCGAGGTTTTGCGCCTACATCGCCGATGGTGAGCAAGATTCGAGTCCCAAGCCTTCCACTTGAGGAGGCCACTAGTAGACGTATGGAGAGATACGATGGAAGAGTACACTCCATCATGAAGAATCCATGTCCGAAGTTGTTCCTAGGACTCAGGGGAAGTCGGTGACTTCCAAGTGGCTCATAAAAGCACGTCGCAGATGAGCAAGATTGAAGTACAAAGCTCGCCAGGTTCTGGTTTTCAAGGTTGAGGAGTCAATTATGACAGAGACCCTTTCTTTGGCGCCTGGTTAAAATGCCATAATTTCATCAGACAAGACCCCACAAAGAGATGGGTTGGAAGATCCAATCAGATGGATGTGAAGACCAGATTTCTGGAATGGTCTTATTGAGGAGGAGGTATACATTGAGCAACCATTGGGCTTTGAGGCATGGGAGAGATTCTCATGTGAGTAGACTGAAGAAGGTATCAGACGTATTGAAACAAGCCCTTAGCCAGGCCTGAGGATAGATGTCATTTGCGCTAGTTATTTCGAGAAGAGTGAGCGGATCCCAACCTATACTTCATTAAGGTTGGAGAGGATCCTCTCATTCTTCTACCTGTATGTGGACAATCTTTTTATTACAGGGCGTAGACTCTATCGCTGTACCGCAAGGAGAGCCTTGCTTCCGTGAGTTCGAGATGACGTACATTGACCCATGCATTACTTTTTGGGATTGAGGTTTGGCAGAGCTCCGACACATCTCCCGGACAGGAAGTATGTGTGTGATATTCGAGCAGATTTCAGATGGAGGAATAGCAGCTCCACGACCAATCTCTACGATACCAACCGAAGAAGTTTCATGCTTCTGAGTCATAGTTGTTGGATTCCACTTTGTATCGTTAGCTGATCGGGTCATTGATGTATTTGGTCAATAAGCCGACATTTGTTTTCGCTCAACACCTCACCGCTCATGGTGGAGCCAAGGAGAGTGCATTGGGTGGCAAAAAAAAACATGTGCTCAGCATCTTGCAGTGGTACCAAGATTATGGTCCGGACTATCATAGAGGAGATGGTCGCTATTAAGGGCTGCATTCCTCGTGATCAAGCCTCAGATGTGTCGCACACGGCAAAAGCACTGCTGCCGGATTGGGACGCCAGCTGTGTCTTCGCCTCGCCTACGGTCGCTGGTATACATAAAGATTGAAGACAGATTAGGTTGTGGGAACCTTGGCTTCGCAAGATGTCATTGACGGTTCGCACCGAGAATTTCACCCGGATTTCATCGTGACACCGAGTCATATTTAAACTCTCGAGAATCCAGTTTTTCATGATCGGCCTAAGCATATCGATATTCATTATCACTTCATACATGATTATGTTCAGAGAGGAGTCAGTGGGAGCTGCAAGATATAATCTACCTGCGATAAAGCCGCGCATACTCACCAAGGCATTCAAGTATGGGAAGTTTGTATTTTTTTTAGGGACAATCTTGGAGGGTGAGTAACACTTTCCTCGGTTATATGCTACCAGCGCAAGTGTTTCTTCCAGGTCTCAAGGTAGAAACGTCAATATGGGTTCTTAGTCAAATTAATTGCAGAGATGCAAATTAAAAGATAACTTTATGATTAAAGTGAGGGTGAGGAAAGAGACACCAAATCTCAGCCAACCATCTAACGCAAACTCACCTATTAGAAAAATCCTCACCTTCCTCATGAGGTTGATTAAGGAAATGGGCTACACCCATTCTTGGTAGTTAAAGAGAAAGGGAGTTGAAGAAATCTTGGTGAGAGGCCAAGAGACTTTTGGTGAGATGCCAAGAAGAAGAAGATGCAACAAATTTGTTGAGAGAACAAGAGAGAGTCAGAGCATTCTTTGTTGAGAACAAGAAAGTAGCAAGAGAGAAGCTCCAGTCACAGTACAGGCATAAGAAATTTCTGACATTTGGTATTTATCTAAGGTTGCCGAATGGCATGGAGTGGAACAAAAATTGAATCTTAGCAGATTTTTAGCACGAATTTCGTGACAGTCCACCCAGCATAAATTGCCGTACAGTAGTACGAATTTCTGGTTCAGAAAATAAGAAGCAAAGCTACAGGAATGTAAAGATAAGTTTGTGTAAATATCAAAAGATGAATATGCTGTAAAAGAATTTCTCGAAGCTCATAAATAATAAATCCTCTCTCACCTGTTTTCCCCTTGTGGGTTTTTCCGTATCGGGTTAGACCAAAATATTTGTGTCTAAATATTTTATGAGTTTTGCATAATGCTGATATTTAATTTCTGCTAAGAAAATGATGTTTATTATCCTCATGTTTCAATTCTCAAATTTATTTTCTGTTCAGAAATTTATTTTCAGCGTTTTTAGATGCTACTAAACATCAACAGAGTTTATACAAACACCACCGTTGTATAAGCCAAACACTACCGGTATATAACAAAACACCAATATAAATAAACATTGCTAATGGAAGCAGATGCTGAAACACTGTGCCAGAGATATGCCGACAAGCCGAATACCATTGGCTGTGAGCATGTCAAACACTGTGTCAGAGACATAGCCGAGCGTCGTAAACACCACTGTGGAGCAAAGATGTCAAACACCACTGCATATGACAAAACAGCACCAAACCGAATTTGGCATTTAAATTTAGTAGAAAATTCAGTTAGACTGAATCGGTGGGATTTTGAAAAATTAACAATGAATACCATGATCTTCTATTCATTTGATGATCCTTGGACCTTCTCATGCATCAAACAATGGTCCATCAATCTATTATATTGACCGTGAATCGTTGTTGTAATTAGTCTCTCACTGTCTCATCAAACTGTATCTGATATTCAACCATCTAAACCTATTCCATACCATACATCAAGTGTATACCAACATATAAATACTATCTCATGCATCAATCGTGAATCAAAAGATATATCAACAATGAATAGTAAATCATGAACAAAGCATCAACCAGCACAACCTGTTCCATATACAATACCATCAACCATAAGTGTAGATATGAACCATGTCATCAATGAAGCGAATTTAAAAACCTATGCATGCCCCTCATGCATACATCACCATACAACATAGATAACATATATATACAATATGTAAACTATAGGAACCATATATGTACTGTACCATACATAATAGGGATACTCACTCATCCAACCATCCAACATATACCATATCCAAGTACCACAACCACCACACCAAGAATTCCTCAAGAATTCACAACATCATAAGAAAATATAAGCATCAAAACTAACCAATAAACATACCAAAACTTCTATGTAGCTAACCTCACCAGAATGATGACCGGTGGAACCTTTCTCTAGCAATTTAGGGACTTGGTACTATAACATATATTCAAACATTGGCTAGATTTTCAAAGATATACACCTTCTTTCTACAACCTAATGGTCATCCACATGCTTTCCCTTCAATCAAAAGTAACCACATCCACACTTTCTCAAATCTGCAAATCCTGATACCTGTGAAAATTTCCTGGGCTTGAAAGTCCACTCATTTGTTGTTCATCCATACTTTACACTAGGGCTTGCCCTGCTGCACCACATTTTCACCATCAATATCACCAACTTCATTCATGTTTAGTTGTTTAAATTTTTTCTTCCACCCTTTTATGTCCCGGTTTCTCAACACTTGATCTCTAAGTTTCCATCCTTTCAACATTATATTTCTTCCATATTTAATTATTTTCTCTTCTTGCCATATTGTATGAACTATTTCTCATTTACTGTCTTCTTGAATTCCATCAATCCTAGGATTTATGACCAAACCCACTTCCAGCTTTAGCATCTCATGTTGTGACAATGTGCAACAATGTGTCTAACAAGATTGTATCTCCAACATCTTAAGATGTTATTGAACCTTAAAACATCTTTCCTTGCATAATGTTTATAATCCAAGGCTTTTGTGACCATATATTCAGTTTACAAGAGAAAGTACAACCATTGAAAACGTTTACCTATGCTTTGTTTCAACCTGAAGGACCTCTTTGAATTTTCTTTGAGGTGTGTGTGAACAGTTTTTGGTGTCCCTCCTCTCTTTTTGGATTCTATGAAGATTTCCTTGGTGCTTGACTTGAATCTTTTCTTTCACCCTTTGTGAATGAAGGGCCTACATCATGCTTCTGAGAAGTTCCAATTTTAGAGAGTGCAACCTCCTTGTTGTATCCTGCACTATATTTATCTTTTGGTGATCTTTGACTATCCAGATTTCATCCAAGATTGTTGAAATGTTCATGAAGTTGACATGTAGCTTGATTTCTCGCTCTTCCGAGATCAACTACTGGACTCCATCTTACATTACGATTCTTCTTTTTTCATTTTACTTGATCTTTCAATAGCTTCATTTCCTTCTCAAGTTGGGTTCTTAGATTGATATTGAATTGTCTTGTTTCTTTAATATCGTCAAGGCTTTTGCTAAGCTCATCATCTAACTTCTTATTTCTTTTCGCTGACTAATTAGCCTTCGGCCTCTTTGATCTTTTCTTTTATTTTTATTCTAATCGAAGTCCTTGCTCATATATGACCTTTTCTCAATTCGCTTCCTTTTCTTCTTGTTTATTGAGCATTTGTTTTAGTGCCATGGTATGCCTTTGGTACTTTTCTAGGGCTTCCTTAGTGATTTTTTCAAGAAACTCAAAAGCATATGAATCATCTCTTATTTCATTGCTAACTTCTTATAGAGCATCTATAACTTTATCTTTAATATTTAACAATCCTTCTTTCTTCATCTATATGATGAAATCAAGTATTGATTCCACACAAACTTCTATTTTAGTGAGATATTCTTATTCATTTGTAGGAGAACCTTCAAAATCATTACATTTAGAATTATTGAAATTTAATATTTTGAGGGTCTTTACCTTCATTCATGACTGATTTATGCTTCATGTCCTTGATGGGATTGTCTTTTCCTTTGATATGCTCTCTCTCTAGCTCAACCATAAGTCTTTGTGGAGGTACATCATTCTATGATTTCTTTGACAAATCCTGAGAGTCCATTGAAAATAATATTGAATGCCACTGCATTGGTCTTCTTTTCTTCCTTTTGGGCTACAAATTTGGATTATTTCTTCAATGGAACTGACCGAGCAACAATCAGAAATCCCAAACACCCTGCTCCTTTTTAATTCAAATACCCTTTCATCTTTATTCTCTATGTCAAGTAATTTGTCTCATCAAAGAAGGGAAATTTGTCTGTAGAGGGAATTGCATGTCAACTGTTGTGTCCATGGATCTCCTTCAAGCTTGTAAGGCTTATTGTGAAGGCCTACTCTGATACCAATTATTGGACAGACCGACCACACTTAGAGGGGGGAGGGGTGAATCGTGGATATTTTAGTAATTATTTATTCGTTTAATTAACAACCACTTCAAACATTATTATTCATTGCTTACATTCACTATTAGTTACTTGCATGCAAACATATATCAACAAAATTCATCAATAGAGAACTATGAACCATCATCATAATGAACACAATGAGAAACATATATATGTGTAATATTTTGTACTGTGTTGTTACATGAAGAATACAATATCTGGGGGTTTATCAACACCAATTGAAAAGGAGCAGCAACTCCAAGAGAGTTACAACTCTCAAATACAATACTCAACTTTCATATCTCAACACCAACTGATATGTGAGGATTCCAACCCTCAAGTACAAGACCCAACTTGTAGACAGAAAAAAAAAATATGTCCAACTGTACCAACAATATTCAAATATTTTCTACAGATCTATGACGTGTCTATGCTACAATAAGCAGGTATTTGCATCCTTATTAACTGTAGCTCATAGATGTGCGTGCTTATCCTCACTGCAACTCATAGACTACCAAAAACTCACCAAGTATCACTATCAGTATCTCTATTTCTGTCAAAATATCTCTGTAAAATGTGTCATGTCAACCTGTACCAAAAACCTGTAACAATCTGCACCAAATAACCTGTACCAACCATCTGTAAAGATAATCTCATCAACCAAACTAGATCCAATCACTTGACCAAACACTAAAACAACTCTCAACCATATGCGCAATATCACCAAGATGTGTGTCAACCAAAACTACTCATAACAACTCACAACTATCACCCTCACATGCCTCTACAAAGAATGTACCAATCACAACCAAGTACCAACCAATACCACAACAAGTGCATCAACATGCACAAGAACATACTCCAAGCTAACCAACAAAGAGCCTCTAGAAATAGATCATACCATCCATAAAATAAACCCTTACATCAAACCATGTGCCAGAACTTCACTGTTGTATAGCCTCAAACATGTACTACACATAATACAATAATATACCAATACTACTAACAAATTCCTCTCAAAATGCACCACAAGATATGCCAATAAGACCAAGCTAAATGCAACAACAATGCGCCTCAACAGATCTATTTCAAATCATACTTCTACAACAGATACCATACATCCAAGAGGGAATAAACCAAACCTCACAAAGTCATGCCTCAAACTTGCTCCACAACATCACTCATAAAAATATAGACATACCTTTACATGTTGTAACTGACTTGATTCTTCATATGTTAGACCAATAGACCTACAGTCTCTCCTCAGATTCTGCAACCTAGAATAGTATATTCCTCCTTTCCCTTTCTTCATATCCATGCTTTCCCTTTATATAGCTCGCGGGTATCCACTCCTTCCTCTTCTACAACATGCAGGTATCTGTGCTTCTCTGTTCTTGCGAAAAGTGGATGTACACGGCCTGTCTTTCTACAACTTGTGGATAATATCTAAAAACCTTGGTTCATTCACTTCCTCTACAATTATGAAACTTTCGCTTCTTCAGACCTTCACTTCCTCAGGATGATCACTTCATATTTGTCAATTGTACATGCAATAGCCTTTCAAATAATAGATATTCAACTAATTTCAATAGGTATTCAAGTAGATCAAAATGGGAGACCCTTGCTCTCTTATTTATACTCTCCAAGTAGCTTCCTATAGGAGTTATCTTCTAACTATTTTACCCAACTTTCCTCTTTTATGGCTAACCCACTTTCAACTACTTTTCCCACTTGCAACCACTTTATCCATAAATAGTAAACTCACCACTTCTTGTTGTAGCCATTTTATTATTTAATTAATTTTTTTTGCAACCACTTTACCCATGATTAACTCCTCATTACAACCACTTTGACTTGTGAATATTCTTTATGACTTTCTAGAATCTTTGACTTCTTGTTGACCTTGTAGGGGCTTCTAGATTACTCTAAAGGGTTCTCCAACTTCTCAAGTCCATATATCCCTAACCATGAGGAAATATGTGATCTACCACATATCACCAGAACCATCTTGACGAGCATTATCCATCCATCCACATATGATAACCTCTTGACCTGTTCTTCAACCTCTTTTCTTCTACAGAACTTTGGGCTTAATGTCCAAACACACATACCATTTGGAATTTTCAAAGCGTCTTCCCATGAGGGCTTTCACCATAATGGGACCACTTCAAGAACTCTAACCAAGAGCGTCTTTCTGTGAGGGCTTGCGCCATAAGGGGACCACTTCAAAGTTCATACATTTGGTACTTCCTACATAAGATCGTTGAGACAATCCTGATCCATGATCATAGACCACCTTGGTTATCAACCATGACTTGAAATAAATGATACAAATCCCTTTGACATCAATGACAACACATCACCATGAAACCACTTGACATCAAACATTTGACATCAATGACAATTTAGTCAAACACTCTCGACCAACTTGAATCAATCAATTTGGAGGTGAACAAACTCTATATTTTCTATGATATATTATCTTTAAAGTATTTTTTATATGGGTTAATTATGTTTTGTTAAGTTTTATGTCATTTTTGTATGTATAATTGGTTGGTCAGAAGTCATTGACCTTGATTTCTCTCATAACCCACCATCCTTTAATTCATTAAAAGGTCATGAATCTTTGTGAATAGAAATCATCCTTATTGGAGTGTAAATGCACTCCTAATTGTATAAACATGTTAAAAATATTTTAATGATCAATTTACAACTTAAATATTAAATTATGGAGGATTATCCAACTTTGGGAGTGCACTTTCCTATAGCCAACTTTAACAAATTGATCATTCAATTTTACAAAGAAATATTTAGCCTTTATGCACATCATGTAGTTTTTTTGTCTGGAATTGCTAATAGAAGACTATGTAAAGGTGAAAATTCACAAATTACAATTTCTTCAAGCTGATCCACTCAATTTGGGTCTAAATTGAGACTAGGGCATGCATTTTACTCTAAGGCAGTTTTGACTTCAGATTTACATGAAATCTCAAATCCATGTGTCTGAAATCAACCTCTCTTGTTCTTAAATTTCACTTTAGATGACATAGGTAAATATAAATATAGATATATCCATCATACAACTTATAAAACAATCTTAGGTGCTATAAGGAAGCTTGGGCATGCATTTTAATTTCATCACTTAGTACATTTTTTACCTTCCAATTTACAAGGAAAACTTTGTCTCTTTTGCACAACAACTGCTTTTTAAATTGAAATTACAAATTTAACAACATGATCATGTCTAATATGATAACCACACCCCAAAAATCTTGTAAAACTCAAATCTATGGTACAATAAAACTTTGACATACTTTTTACAAACAAGTTGTGCATTTGTAGGGTTTTTCTAGGCATCTCTTGCCTATTTTTGCACGATATAGTATTTTATGATTGCAAACAAAAAACTAAGTGTATAGGCTTATGCAAAATGACTTTAAAACTCATTTACATTTTGAACCACTCAAATTGAATGAGCTTTCAGACCCAGGGGTGCATTTTAGTGTAGCCTAACATGAATTTTGCACCAAGGCGAAATTTTCCCTCTTTGTCCTACATAACACTTTTTAGTATTTTTCCACAACAAAGGGTTTTAAGTTTTCAATTGAACAAACAAAGATATAGATAGATGTAAAAAAAATCTCATAATCCCCACATACCTTCCTCTAGCATCAATGAATTTAAACTTTCAACCGGCCCCAAGCAATCCACTTAGATCGCTAACTATTTTATCTCCATTTGACATTGCCTCATATAGGAGGAGGATGTCGGGTTTATTCACATCAATGACACTTTTCAAGGCTCATTTTTTCAAGGGGGTGATTGAGCCCTGAGAATTAAAGGTCATATAGATCCCAAGGAACCCTTAATAGGGACATTGTTCACTCTAACAGACCCTTCCACTGTCAACTATTTAGCAAACATAACCTCATATAGAAATCGGGGCCCCATAGGTGGGTTTCTGTATGAGGTAAATGAATGGGGGGAAATGAATGGGGGGAAATACGCAGATGGGAAAACTGATTGTGGATGAAATGGAGGTTTAATGATATTGTGGAGGCGCAGTCAAATGATAATCGTGAGGAGATACCTTGGGAGTCCATTGGGAAAGCTAACAAAATGAGGAAAATGAGTATGTGGTTGATTCTCGAACATGCGTAAGACTATCATGACTCCCATCCCTAGGGGGTGAAAGCAACATGAGTGTCAAAGTGCCAAAAGGGGACTATGAATGGGAAAACTCATGTAGGGGAGAGTGCTACCGAGTGACAGTACTTAAAATGCAGCAGAGGTGATAGTACTGCACAGCAGGATGGCGGTATCCTACATGAAATGTCGGAGGTTGTGACTGGAAGATGCAATTGATATTCAGAGGGAATGATTACATGCCAGTGTCGATCATATACCTTAAGAAACTACGGTGGTGTGTTATGACCAAGTACCTACACATATGAAAACCAAATACCCGACGTGAACAATATCTGAAGATAAAGAGCATATAACAACTATTTGATAATTTTGAACATGAGTATGCGTGATGGGATAAAAATGCTCCCCAGGGGCTAAGGATGGATGGTGACCCGGGGGATGTGACTGTGTAGGTGGTGGGATACTAATCACTTGGCTGAAGAAGGATCCGAAAATGGATGCTCTGAGCTCCTATAAGTGAGCATGGAAGTTTGGAAAAAGGGACTATAGATAGTTGTAGGGCCCACAATGCCACCTCATTTGTACCTGCTACCATAGTGTGTTGACGAGAGATTTTTAGAGGAGATTTTGAGATTCCAGGAGTTCGAGCCAGCTGATCCAGGATTTGCAAAAGCCAGGTTAGTGGTCTCATCCTCTTGCATAGTAGTTAGGGTTTATTTTCTGGGCAGGGTCATACTGATAGTCATACTGTGGGATTTTGTGAGGGTGGCCCCCCCAGTGCGCGGGCGATGGAGGGATACCCGCGCCGGGGTGCACTGCTATAGAGAGGAAAAATGTGCATGGGGGCATGTGAGTGAGAAAAATAGGTGCACATTGAATGCGCACCTGTTCAAAGTACAGCTGCGCACTGTGCGCAACTATTTCTCTAACAGCTGCGCACTAGTGCGCAACTATTTCTCTAATATCTGCGCACTAGTGCGCAACTGTGTAACGAAGAGGTGCGCATGAACGCACGCATGTGGGTGTGAAAGATGCATATTGATGTGCATATATTTCTTTGATAGCTGCGCATTGATGCGTAGCTGTGCGAATAACAAGAGTGCATTTGTGCGCGTCTGTGGGGGGTGATAGCCACGCACATGAGGCAACGCTGGGGGGTTTTGAAAAAACTTGTCTTTTTTTTTTTAAGTTTTTCGTTTTATGAATTATGATGGTTGATCAAGTGTTTTTTTTGCGAATGCAGGTGATCGATTCAGGATTCCAGTCCATTGGAGGGAGAGGGACTGGGCGTGCCTTAGGGAGACATTGAGGGATGAGTCGGGTGTTCAAGGACCTTTGGGAGCCTGTGGGTTGATAAATTTCTTCGACTGTCCACTGCTACGGGAACATGATTACCTATTGCAGTGTTTTATTTTCATGTGGAGCACTGAGATGCAGTGCTTCATTGTGTGGGGGGAGAAGCTGACATTCTCTGCTATGGAGGATGTCTATTTTCTGACTGGGCTCCCTTTTCGGGGGAGGGCCCTACATGCTGATCCCCAGTTGCCAAGGGAGGCACACTTGGAAGACTTGGCGCGGATGTATTGTTCGGGGCCGGACTTTATGTCAAGTTCAGTCGTGCGGATTTGGGAAATGGATGCACTCATGCATCGTTGCATTGCAACAATGATTGTGAGGATCTACGAATCCTTAGCTACTCAGTGGATCAATGGTGTTCAGCTGAGGATTATGCAGAGAGAATTGGGTGGAGAGAATTTTTCCTGGGGTTTGATGTTGCACAACAAGATGATGGGGCAACTCAATCGGTTTTGGGCCTCCAACTCAGGTGAGTTTTCCTTTGCATTGATCTTGGTGGCATGGTTTGTAGAGAGGGTGCCGATGTTGCGCTCTAGAGTGTTGTTGCCAACAGTTGATGCACGGGAGCCCCGACTGATGAGGTGGGCATCGATTTTGGTACGGCATGGAGGTGGGGATGGTGGCCATTATTTTATGGCCGATATGGTGCGTGTGTGGTGCCATATTCCACAGATTATACTGTGGTATCTGTATGGTGCGATGGACTACCACCAGGACCCATATATGGTTTTACCTCCTGGAGAGGATTGGGACCATAGAGGTATTTTAGTGTAATTTATGTTTTATGATTTTGATAGTATAGATATGTTTTATGTATGGATGAATATTGATGCTATCATTTGTTTGTTGTGTGCGCAGATGTGGGGTTGTGAGGCCGAGAGGTGGAGTTGGTTAGAGTGTCGGATCATCAGGGTCCGGTGAGACTATCACGAGCGGGAGAGAGGCGTTAGAGGGACGAGGCTAGTGCAAGGCCAAATGATGATGTGAGAGATGGTAGGAGACACAGACTTGACGACCCTAGTGCAGGGACATCGCATGCGCCTCAGGGAGAGGTCAGATGGGTGTTTGAGGATTTTCGTCGCTGATTGGAGGTGGTGCTACAGGGAGTGCTCGAGGGCATGTGGACTCATGTCCAGGATGAGGGAGTCTTGGAGCAGTGCGTGGGCCTTTTGGTGGAGTTGTGGACCCTAATCCGTAGAGCAGTTGTAGTGGGGGTAGCTATGACTGGACGACTGGCCCCCGGACTTGGAGGACCCTTAGCTGGTGGGGAACCTCCTCTAATAGAGGACCTAGTGGTGGCTCTCTAGAGGCACCATGAGTGCTCTTGTTGTATATATTTTGTATTTATATAGGCCTACGAGCCCATTTTGTATAGGGTAGTGTGACACCTATTTTGTACCTATAAGGATGAGGGGGCTCACCTGCCTACGGGCGATGTACATTTTGTACCATTTTTTGTAAACA
>SNQJ01S0065289.1:0-22865 GCA_010110895.2 Picea sitchensis | reverse complement strand
ATCAATGGAGACCGATGAGATAATAATGGTATTGGGTCAGGCATCCAAACTGCATGCGAAAATTGAGGACGCCATAGAGAGGGTGTTACAGTATGACATTGAAATCAATGGCGAAAACGCAGCCCCTGCTGCGGATGAAGCTCAGGGGGGATGTGAATGGAGGTAAGTTCTCAAAGTCTGAAATGGGCGTCGATGGAGCCATGGAAGCGAGGAGTCTCTCTTCTATTAGAGAGACTAAATTGTCGTTTGATTCCCTTACCCCTTCCCATTCTCAATCCGATCTTGGCAATACATTAGTTCTGATTGAATTCCCATTCTCATCTAGGCACTAAAATGTCGTTTGGTTCCCTTACCCCTTCCCATTCCCATCTCGATACTACATTAATTCAGAGAAGAGTTATGGTTCTTCTATGGTCATACTGTGTTGCATAATCACGCTGGAGAAGCTGCACCCATGAGGATCAGTTTGGTTTTATCTGGTCACAATTTCCTGCTCCAGATGTAGAGTAGTCATTCCAATGATTATGTTGTGGGACTTCTTAAGTATAGACTCCTTTACGTTGACCCAGGTGTTTTGTTGATGTTTGAATCTTACGTATGGGCCATGGTTCCATGTATCTCAGCGGATTGGAAAGCTCCATGGACTGTGGAGGTTATCTCCGATTCTTCATATGGAGAAGGCGATGAGGTCGAGTTTGTCAGATTACCAGAACCCTTTATTGATATCTTAGTTTTGTGCAGGTTTACTTGCTAATTCGTTAAATTATGGCGACACGAGTTTCTCCAAGATTTGAACATATGGGCAACGAGGGCTCTGGAACGATGATTTAACGGATCGTGCTTTCCAGCGATATGTTTCTTGTCATTTTTCCTTTCCCATGTTGTGGTTTGACTGGGGATGTTCTGATATCAATCCACATTCTCAACTTCTCCAAGAGGTAGAGCAGCCCATTGGATAGGGGAAGACCCTGGTTAAATTCCTAGCCTGTTCAATCTTTTCAACAGTTAAAAACATGAAGCAAGTAATTGCAATAACAAAACTGGAGATATTGGCTATTTGTGTTGGATCCATATGAATGCGTAAGAGAAGGTTTCTCCTTTCTGCCAGTTGTAGTATGATACCATAATATAGATTGATGAAAAATGTCCTTGCATTTGCAGCGGAGCGCATCAACCACCCCACCCCACGCTCTGACCAGAACGTCTCTCATTGTCAAAAAATTATTTTAAAGGTAAATGGAAGGGAAGGTGATAATAAAGGTGAATTTCATTGTAAAAACCTTTATTTTAATCATTTGAAACATTTTCGGAGTACAAATCACAATTAAAACTAAGTGGATAAACTCAATCCCAATTAAAACTAAGTGGATAAACCGAAAACCAGCAATTTCATTGCAAATCTGTAAACTTTTATTTTAATCATTTGAAACATTTCATGAGTACAAATCTCAATTAAAATTAAGTGGATAAACCCAAATTGCATTGCAAATTGGTAAACTTAAACATTTCTTCAATACAAATCTCAATTAAAAAAATAAAACTAAATGGATAATCTCAAAACCATCAATTAAAAAATTAAAACTAAGTGGATAAACTCAAAACCATCAATTGCATTGCAAATCTGTCAACTTTTATTTTAATCATTTGAAACATTTCTTGAATACAAATTTCAATTAAAACTAAGTGAATAAACCCAAATTGCATTGCAAATCTGAAAACTTTTATTTTAATCATTTGAAACATTTCCTCATAACATACCTTAATTAAAACTAAGTAGATAAATCCAAAACCATCAATTACATTGCAAATCTGTAAAACTCAGTTCAATCCACTACATGTATCCAATAAATGGAAGTGAAGGTGAACTCCATACGAAAGGAAAGGTGAACTCCATTCCCAAAATATTTATTTTAATCATTTAAAGTCTATCTTCATTCAAAACACAAATCACATTCAACATTAGATGGGTATAATTAAAAACCAATCAACTTCAAGTTTGTAAGTTTGTACCCAACTACAAATGTGCAACAAACTTAAAGTGAAAATCTCAATCAAAGCAGTTAGCAGTGTAGGTACAACTCAAAATCAATTCATTGCAAATTTGTAAAACCCAAGACCAATCAAGTCTGCAACAAATGGAAGTGAAGATGATCTCCATTCTAAAAACATTCAAATCCCAATAAAAGCGGAATGGGTATAACTCAAAACCGATAAACTATAAGTCTACCACAAATGGAAGTACCAAATGGGTATAACTCAAAACAAATAAACTGTAAATCTACCACAAATGGAAGTGAAGCTAAAATCCATTCCCAAAACTTTTATTTTAAGAATTATAATCATAATCAAAGCCACACAATTCTAACTCCCACTTAAAATCAATCAACTATAACACTGAAACCAATCAAATGCAAGACCCATACACCTCTAGATCAATCAACTATAAATCTACAACAAATGGAAATCAAGGTAAACTTCATTCTCAAAACTTGTATTTTAATAATTAGAAACATTTCCTCACTCAAAGGACAAATCCCAATCAATATGGGTGGGTACAACTCAAGACCAATCAACTACAGATTTATACAACTCAAGATCAATCAATTACAAATATGAATCAACTACAAATATATACAACTCAAGACCAATCCACTCCAAATATGAATCAACTATATACAACTCAAGACCAATCCACTGCAAATATGTAGCAAATGAAGTAAAGGTGAATTCCATTTCCAAAACCTTTATTTTTATAATCTAAGTCATTCCCTCTCATAGCACAACTCAAACCAATGAGTGTACACCCCATGTCCAATCAATTCACGACAACAATTGTCACCATAGAAGGGTAGCAATGGAAAGGAAACCCTAACAAGGAACTTACTTCACTGGTATTTAACAAGATACTAGTGGCATTCGTTATAGCAATGATGCTTGTGGATATCGATCCCATGTCATTGATTAAAATTTAGATAATAGAAATTCGAACAAAGTTATAGTGGCTGAATGTGGAGTTGTACCCATCATTGTAGCAATGCTCCCACTATTGATAGAAATATTGTTAAATGTCAAACCGAGTCATTATAAGAGGAGATTAAATTTATGTTTATTGTAGACATGCACCAACTATGTGTGGATATGTTTTATAGCAAGATTTTCCTCGCCCCATCCAACTTCCCCATAAGGCCTTTTCCATTTCCCTATGCAGACTTGAAGTCCCTTTTTACAATTCCCAGAGCTAAAAAACATATTTTTCCACATACACACGCCCTAACGGCTATACAACATGTGTATACGCAGGTTGCACCATTGCAGCCAACGTATGTCGGGTTTTGTGTCCAAAATAAAAAATGGTGTTGGGTTTCCGTGTCACGTCATGAGATCCATGATCCTTGACCTTCCATATACTGTAAATATTCTGACTCATCCCTTCAGTTCCCTTTGAGGTCTATAAATGGGCCATATCCAAGTTGTGGAAGAAGGAGAAGAATTCAACTTTGATAGAAAAGTTACTCTGGAAATATTATTCACTTCATATTGAGTCTGCATCCCTTTGTCCTTTTAAGTCTGAACACATTGCTCGTCCCCCAAGCTCTTCTCTCTTTGATGAAAAACCTATTGTCTCTCTTATATGAAATTTCCTTTGTGGAGGATTGAAGTGGTGGAGGCCCAGTTGGAAGGGACTTAGTTTCTTGGTTCCGAGACATGCCGACACAGAAGTGTGTCATTCATACACTTTTGTTGATCATATTTTAATAGAAATAGTTTTTTCTCGTCCAATTAATGTCTTGCAAATATTTGAATTGTTATTCCATGGGCATATTTCTTTGCAAATATTTGAATTGTTAATTCCATGGGCATATTTCATGAATACTCCATGGATTGCGTTATTATATGTGTTAACTATATATATATATATATATATATATATATATATATATATATATATATATATATATATATATATATATATATATATATATTATCAACATATGACAAGCATCTTGGTTTTGAGGACAAGTTGTAGTAGAGCATGTGTATAGCTTTGAGTCGAATGCTCAACAGTGGCCTTCTTTGAACATCCGAACGAGGTAGGCTCTTTATCTTTCCTTGTTAGCATCTTTGTTTATATAGAATACTTGAGACTAGAGTTGATTTCTATAGTCATTCCGTCTGTTGTGGTTTACCCCATGCCATAGAGTGATTTTCCTCGTAATAGAATTGGCGATCATATTGAGTCCTTGCCTTCTAAAAGGAGTAAAGTTATCAAACGTGGTACACACACCTCCACCTACCATACTTGTGGTCATACAAGTATGAGTATTGAGTCGAGTCAGAAATATATTGGGAGTCCTTTGACTCCCATACCTACCATAGTTAATGGAACTCCTTCCACGTCGTCTACCACTATAGTTGTAGTGACGGAGGTTCCCATCATCACTCTTGTCCAACCTGTAGTTAATACTCAACCTCTAGTAACGAACCCTTTTGGGTCTCTTTTTAGTTCATCGGGCTACAATACTCCATCCATCCCTTCTGCCTCTAGCCATTTCTCTTATGATATGTTGAATTTCACATCGTAATTTTCATCCTACATTCCAACATCTAATCTGAATCCTAGTATTGGACATGGGGGCATGGCTCCTAAGCATATTCCACTTTCGTTTGGCGATACTCATATTCCCGAAGTGATTCCTACGATTGGAATCCTACCTCCTTTTCACCCTGGGTCTAATCCTAATCTTCATGCTCCTGGATGGAGTAATCAACCAGGTGGACAAGTTGTTGCTTATGTTCCATCCAAAATTAAAAATGGTGTATGGTGTCGGGTTTCCATGTCACGTCATGAGATCCATGATCCTTGACCTTCCATAGACTGTAAATGTTCTGACTCATCCCTTTAGTTCCATTTGAGGGCTATAAATGGGCCATATCCAAGTTGTGGAAGAAAGAGAAGAATTCAACTTTGAAAGCAAAGTTACTCTGGAAATATTATTCACTTCATATTGAGTCTTCATCCCTTTGTCCTTTTAAGTCCAAACACATTGTTTATCTCGCAAGATCTTCCCTCTTTGATGAAGAACCTCATTGTCTCTCTTATATGAGCTTGCCTTTGGTGGAGGATTGAAGTGGTGAAGGCCCAACTGGAAGGGGCTTAGTTTCTCGGTTATGAGACGTGCCGACACAGAAGTTTGTCATTCATACACTTTTGTTGATCATATTTTAATAGAAATACTCTTTTCTCATCCAATTAATGTCTTGCAAATATTTGAATTGTTATTCCATGGGCATATTTCTAATGAATATTTATGGATTATGCTAATATATATGCTAACTATATATATTATCACCATATGATTGCATATCTTGGTTTTTGAGGACAAGTTCCAGGTGTATAGCTTTGAGTCGAGTGTTCAACGATGGCCTTCTTTGAACATATGAATGAGGTAGGCCCTTTATTTTTCCTTGTTATCATCTTTGTTTATATAGAATACTTGAGACTAGAGTTGATTTCTACAGTCATTCCATTTGTTGTGGTTTACCCCATGCCATAGACTCATTTTCCTTGTAATAGAAATGATGACCATATTGATTCTTTGCCTTCTAAAAGGAGTAAAGTTATCAAATGTGGTACACACACCTCCACCTACCATACTTGTGGTCATACAAGTATGAGTACTGAGTCAAGTCAGAAAGATACTGAGAGTCCTTTGACTCCCACACCTACCATAGTTAATGGATCTACTTCCACGCCTTCTACCACTATGGTTGTAGTGACAGAGGTTCCCATCATCACTCTTGTCCAGCCTGTAGTTAATACTCAACTTCTATTAATGAGCCCTTTTGGGTATATTTTTAGTTTGTCGGTCTACAATACTCAATCCATCCCTTCGACCTCTAGCTCTTTCTCTTATGATATGCCGAATTTCACATCGCAATTTTCATCCTACATTCCAACATCTAATATGAATCCTAGTATTGGACTTGGGGGCATGGATCCTCCATATATTCCACTTTCGTTTGGTGGTACTCGTATTTCCCAAGCGACTCCTACGGTTGGAATCCTACTATAATGTTCCCAGGCCAATTTTTTCGCTTGGGAACACTAGCTAACCACTTAATTAACTGTTTGACTGTTTGTGTATGCAGGTTGGCCTATGATATTTCATCCTTAGGGTTATATTCAGTTATTCAACACCATTTATCAAGATATATTCAATACAATGCAATATCTCATCAATACACAAGATATGGAACCACAAAGCACAATTCTAACCTTTTTATTATGAAAAGAAAGAACCTAATACAATCAAGAAGCATATCTGGAATAACATCAGATGGAACCAAGATAGAAGATACAAGCTCCTACAAAATGCTCCCGAAAATACAAAATAAGCCTCCAAAGGTTGAATATGAGATGAAGACCCAAATACAAAGAGCTAGGGTCATGTCCAACCCCCCTAGCTATTGGAACGTCCTACTGGATGAATGAGAAGGCCTAGGTTTCGACCCAGCTGAAGAAGACATCCAAGTGATGCCAAACTCCACCACAAGATAGGTCAGGGAAAGGGGAATCCCTCCCTGAAGTATGAAGCCCAAATGCTGAGTCTTTCCCCTCCAACTACTGAAACCCTAATCAGGATTGCGCCCTCCTGAAAACCCTGAAGTGCCAATAATTCAGCTTGGATGAAGGAAGTCTCCAAAAATCCTAAAAATCCCTAGGATGATAGATCCGGTTATCACAAGTCACGTGGAGAAGTCTCAAAATCAAATCTAAGGTATAACCCCCTAGATATGAGAATATATGAATCACCAATACGTTGTCCTTCTCTCAAATCCGACCCATATTTGTAGCTAATAATCTAGCTGAAGTAGCTTCTCCAAAATACCTCCAAACTGACGAGCAAGGTCCTAGAAGCAAAACCCAAGTGCTAGAATTTCTCAAGGCTTCCTCAAAATGCTAGATCAAACTTGTCCTTATGCAATGGTGCTCCCCTACTAGAAAACCCTGAATGGTATGGCCCTTCTTCCCTCCTAAATCAATGATGGAACCTGTGATGAACGTAGAATGGTGTGGGTTGAGTATTTCATCCTCGAGACCAAGCTTGGAACAAGGTGAGTAGAATATTTCACCACTAAGTTGTTCTCTAGGGTTTGTAATCTCAAAACCCTCAAAACTGTGTGTTCAAGAGCTCAACAAACAAAATAGAAAATATTCAAGATGAATGAAAGGTGCGCCCTAGCCTTTTTTCACCTTTATCTTCCATTCTATTTCCGCGGATTAGTGAATGAAAGGTGCGCCCTAGCCTTTCCTTTATACTTCCATTCTATTTCCCTGTTGAGTTAGTTTAACCCCTGGGTTCAAATCCTAACTCAACCTCCAATGTTCTAATTCTTCATTGAGTTACATTTTACTCTTTTTCCCTTTTTCCAAGTCAACTTCCAAAGATAACATTGAGTTAGTTGACTTTTCCCCATGTTGTATGAGACTATGGTCTAACAGGGATGACTAGACCACTAAGTCTTTCCAGACCTCTTAATCAAGAGATGCGGGACATTACAGTCTCCTCTGGTAGAAACTGCTTGTCCACAAGCAATTCCAAACCTGTTTCCCATACCACCTATTCATTCTCCCATGTGGCATCCTCAATGGGCAAATCCTTCCATTTGATCAAGTATTCTTTGATGCTTCTCCTCCGGAGCTTCTTCTCGCTAGCCTCCAATACCTCCTCTGGTACCAGAACTAGTTGCCCCTCTTCATCTAGAGGTGGCAACACCTCCAGTGGGGTGATGTGTTGGTCGATGGCCATATTCTGGCAAGACACGTGGAAAACATTATGTATCTTGCTACCTTGTGGGAGCTCTAGCTCATAAGATACAACCCCTACCTTCGTGTTGATCCTGTAGGGCCCAAAAAAATGGGGTTGGAGTTTTTCTTCTCCACTTTTTTTTATAAAAGCCTGTCTATACGGCTGTTGCCTTAGGTAGACTAAGTAAACAACCTCAAAAGTGTGCTCTATCTTGTGTTTATCTGCTTGGACCTTCTGTTGATTATGTTCCTTCTATAGATGATCCTTCTACTCCCTAAGGATGTCATGACTCTGTTGTACCCACTCCTGTACCATCGAGGCCCGCAATCACCAAAAAAAATCTCAACAAAAGAGAGTGGGCCATAACTGTACAACGCCCTGAATGGGGTCATGCCTATGGACATGTGATGGGTGGTATTGTAATGGTATTCCCCCAAGTGTAGCCACCTAACCCATGCTTTCTGTTGCCATGCTACATAGTTCCTAATATAGCCTTCTACCCATTTATTGACTATTTTGGTTTGCCCGTCCATCTAAGGATGATAACTAGTGTTAGGGGTCAAAGTTGTACCAACCAGCCTGAAAAACTCCTGCCAAAATGTACTCATAAATCAGTTGTCCCTGTCACTAACAATGGTTTTGGGTAGCCCATGTAGTCTGAAGACCTCTCTGGAAAAAAATTCGGCCACCTGTGTTGTAGTGAAGTTTGTAGCAATGGAGAAGAAGTATGCAAATTTCGTCAACCTGTCCACCACTACGAAAATACAGTCCTTACCTTGCGCGCTTGGCAACCCTATGATGAAGTCCATGGAGATGCTCTCCCACTTGTTTTTTGTGATGGGTAAGGGTTGTAGTAGTTTTGTTGGGTGAGTGTGCTTGTCCTTATTCTCCTGGGAAGTAGTAGACTCCTTGACATGATTCATCACATCCTCTTTGAGGCCCTTCCATGAGAACCTCTCCCTTACTTGATTGTATGTCTTTCCAATCCCTTGTTTCCCTGCCATCGGTGAGTCATGACATGCCTGTAATACCTTAGCCTTGAAGGATGATTGAAGAACTAGAAAGATTCGGACCTTGTAATAAATGATGTCGTTGATGAACCTGAATTTATCATCATGTATCTGCCCATCCATCACCTAGAAAGTGAACTAATTTTTTGAGTATTCTATCACAAGGAGGTCCTTCCAATCAACTGATACATCTGTCATGGCATAGATTGATGGTCTCCTGGATAATGCATCTGCCAACACATTGTTTTTCCCTTTGACGAATTCAATGTCAAAGTTATAGGCTTGTATCTTGTTGAGCCATTTATGTTGCCTTTCATTTAAGTCCTTCTGCTCCAAGAAGTACTTAAGGATGTTTTGGTCAGATCTCACCACAAATCTAGCACCGACCAAGTATTGCCTGAATTTTTCCAAGGCGTGCATGATGGCCAACATCTCTTTGTTGTAGATGGTGTAAAGTAACTCAGGTCTCCTACGTTTTCGGCTCTCATAGGCAAGAGGGTGCCTAGTCTACATCAGTACAACCTCGATGCCTTCCCCTGAGGCATCACACTCCAAAGTGAAAGGTTGGTTGAAATCTGGTAAGGGAAAAACTGGGCATGTGCTCATCACTTTTTTCATCTTGTCAAATGTAAGTTGGGCTTCCTCACTCCATTTGAAATCTCCCTTCTTGGTCAAATCAGTCAAAGGTGAACAAAGTTTTGAGAACCCTTTGACAAACTTCCTATAATAAGTGCAAATGCCTAGGAATCCCCTTAATTCTGTAATGGTTTTGGGTGTAGGCCACTCCATTATGGCTTGAATCTTATCCCGATGCACCTGTACCCCTTTTACCCCAATAATGTGTCCTAAGTAGAGGACCTCTGTCATTCCAAATTCACACTTGGGCTCCTTGGCATACAATGATTTCTCCTCCATGATAGTCAAGATATGGTCCACATATTGAAGGTGATCCTCCCATGTCTTTCTATAGATCAACAAGTCATCAAAGAAAACAAGAAAATGCTTATGTAACTGTTTGTTGAAGACATGGTTCATACATGACTGGAACGTGGCTGGGGCATTAGTTAAGACAAAGGGAATCAATAAGAAATCATAGTGGCCGTAGTGACACCTGAAAGTAGTTTTTGGGATGTCCTCCTCCCTCATCTTGATTTGATGGTAGCCATAGTGTAGGTCAATTTTGGTGAAATAGATAGCCCCATGCAACTCATCCAACAACTCATCAATCCTTGGTATGGGATACCTGTTTTTGATTGTTTTCTTGTTTATTTCCCTGAAGTCAATGCACCTGTGCATGGTTTCATCCTTCTTTTTGACCAACACCACTGAATAAGGAAAAGGGCTAGAACTCAGTCTGATGTGGCCCATATCCAAGAGCTCTTTGATTGCCTTCTCTATTTCATCTTTGTACTTCTTTGGGTGTTTGTAAGGCATGGTGATGATTGGCTTTGCTTCTTCCTCCAACTCAATGATATGATTAAATCCCCTGTCTAGTGGCACCCTTGGTGGAATAGGTCCAAACACTTTACTGTGTTTTTCAATGATCTCATTAATCTATGGTGTGTAGTGAATCTTTCCCTTTTTGTCCACATGTGCTGAAATCTTGCACTCAGCAGCATACATGATTTCTTCTCTCCTAAAAATGGCCTCCATCCTCTTGGCCATGACTACCTTGGTTGAATTACCTGTCAAGCCTCTGAGGATTACCTTTTTCCCACTCTCCTCTATGAATGACATCTCCATGGTCTTGTAGTTGGTGGTGATAGGCCCCAATATATTGAGCCACTGCACTCCAAGGATTATGTTTGTGTCTGGAAGGTCCATCACATAAACATCATATACCAATTCATGCCTACCCAATGTAAGATTCATGCCTGGAATGTACCTGTTACAAGGCTTGGTGCTTGCACTTTCTACCTCCACCTTGAATCCTTCAAAATTCAACTATGGGTATATGCCTCCTCTGTATCAATGTTGAGTCAATGAAGTTGTGAGAGGCTCCCCCATCAATCAACATTGACACCTTTTTCCCCTACAAGACTCCTCTCATTCTGAAGGTGTTGTACTTGGGCACCCCACTGATGGATGCCAAGGTATCCTTCTCTTCCGTCGTATGGTCATGACCTGTAGCCTCCTCATATGCAGTTTTGGTGGTGTCTGCCTCCATGTTCTGGATGTGGCTGAAATTATCCTCCTCTTCATTGTTTGAAGTCACCTCTATGTAGTGAACTTGGCCACGGCCCATGCATTTGTGGGATGGGTTCCATTGCTCTTTGCATGTGTAGCATAGTTGCTTCCTCCTCAATTATCTCCTGGTATTATCATCCATCCTACCTCTCCCCTTGTCAAACCCCCCTTGGGTCTTTCCCTCCTTGGTTTAATAGAGGTCTTTGGTCTCTACCTCCGGTGTTAAGGGGTGGTTTAGGCACAAATTTTGGTTTTGAAGCTGGCCCTAGATATCTCATTCTCCATATGGAATCTTGCAAGTTGGTGGGATTAAAATCCTTCACCCAACCCTTCAAGGGTTCCATCAACCCCTTAGTGAAGAGAATCATAAGTCTGGATTATGATACGTCCTGCACCATGATTGTTAGCCTCTGGAACTTCTCAATGTACACCTCTGGTGCTCCTGTCTATCTGAGATGAGTGAGCTCCCAGAAATGTAGCTCAGGATCCCCCTGGTCAAACCTGTCAATGAGTCTTTGAGTAAACTCTATGTATGCCACTATCTGATTGTGGTCTAGTGTGGTCAATCCATGATACCACAAATCATGAGCTTTTCCATCCAAGTACATGGTGGAAAAATTGAAGGCCTCCATCTCTCTCATAGGGTTAAGCTATAGATAAGTGTCCAGTTTTTGTACCCATGCATGTGCATTCATCTTGGTCGATCCATCAAAATAGGGAATCTCCATCTTCCCAACCCTGCACTCAAACTCATAGTTTCTCCTGTGGTTTGGCCTAGGTTTGTTTTTTCATTTGAGTTGAGAGTATTGATCTAGGGTCATCTGCCTTTGAATTTTCATACTCAAATTGTTGTACTCCCTGGTACATTGTGCCATCTTCTCAACAAAGTCATCCATGGGTTCATGCTGTGCAGGTTCATCTGTGAATGTGGGCAAGTATGGTCTAGGAGTAGTCCTGCTACCTATCTGTCCATGTGGTTCTCCTCCTCCATTGCTCCCCTCAGAATGATGATAGGGAATGTGATCTGTATTATACATGTTCCCTCCATGAGATCCACCTATCTCCTTGTTGTCATACACCTCTGGACCTTTCCCTTTGTGACTCATGTCCATCAACGTTGATGCTATCTTTGTCTTATTTTCATCTACATTCCTCAAGGTATCAACTATCACGGCCTGGTCCCTATGCTTTGTTTCCTTGGTTTCTTGTATGTAGGTGAACAGATTACTTTCTGTCTGGTTTATGGACTTATGGAACTCTTGTGATAAGAATGCTAAGCCCCGTGGCTCAACGTCATCACCTGAACCCTCCATCTCGGCTTCTGTTTCACTTGTTTGTTTCTTCCTTCGGCCCATATAGATACCACTGAACTTCTTCATGTGATAATCCTCACAGGATGGGAGGATTAGAGCTATGATACCACTGTAATGTTCCCAAGCCAATTTTTTTGCTTGGTAACACTAGCTAACCACTGAATTAACTGTTCGATTATTTGTGTATGAAGGTTGGCCTCTAATATTTCAGCCTTAGGGTTATATTTAGTTATTCAGAACATTTTATCAAGATATATTCAATACAATCCAAGATCTCACCAATACACAAGATATGGAACCAAAAAGCATATATCCGACCTTTTTATTATGAAAAGCAAGAACCTGATACGATATAGAAGTAGATCTGGAATAACATCAGATGGCTCCAATATAGAATATATGAGCTGCTACAAAATGCTCTCGACAATAAAAAATAAGAATCCAAAGGCTGAATATGAGATGAATACCCAAATACAAAGAGCTAGGGTTGCGTCCAACCCCCCTAGCTGCTGGCACGTCCTACTGGATGATTTAGAAGGCCTAGGTTTCGACCCAGCTGAAGAAGACCTCCAAGTGATGCCAAAATCCACCAGAATATAGATCAGGGAAAGGGGAATTCCTCCCTAAAGTATGAATCTCAAATGATGAGTCTTTCCCCTCCAACTATTGAAACCTTAATCAGGATTGCGCCCTACTAAAAACCCTGAAGTGCCAATAATTCGGCCTGGATGAAGGAAGTCTCCAGAAATCCCAAAACTTGCTAGGATGATAGATTGGGTTATCACAAGTCACCTAGAGAAGTCTCACAATCAGATCTGAGGTATAACCCCCTAGATATAAGAATATCTGAATCACCAATACGTCCTCCTTCTCTCAAACTCATCCCATATCTGTAGCTAATAATCTAGCCAAAGTAACTCCTCCAAAATACCTCCAAACTGATGAGAAAGGTCTTGCAAGAAAAACCCAAGTGCTAGAATGTCTCAAGGCTTCCTCACAATTCTGGATCAAACTTCTCCTTATGCAATGGCGTGCTCCTGCTGGAAAACCATGAATGGTACGACCCTGATGCCCTCCTGAATCGATGATGGAACCTGTGATGAGTGTAGAATGGTGTGGGTGGAGTATTTCATCCCTGATACCAAGCTTGGAACAAGGCGAGTGGAATATTTCACTAGTGAGATGTTCTCTAGGGTTTGTAATCTCAAAACCCTCAAAACTGTGTGCTCAAGAGCTCAACAAAAAAAATAGAAAATATCCAAGATGAATGAAAGGTGCGCCCTAGCCTTTCCTTTATACTTCCATTCTATTTCCCTGTTGAGTTAGTTTAACCCCTGGGTTCAACTCCTAACTCAACCTCCAACATTCTAATTCTTCATTGAGTTACTTTTTACTCTTTTTCCCTTTTTCCAAGTCAACTTCAAAATATAAATTTGAGTTAGTTGACTTTTCCCCATGTTGTATGAGACTATGGTCTAGTGGGGATGACTATACCACTAAGTCTTCCCATACCTCTTCATCAAGAGGTGGGGGAAATTACACCTACCTCCTTTTCACCGTGGGTATAATCTTGGTCTTCATGCTCTTCGATGGAGTAATCAACCAGGCGGACAAGTTGCTGCTTATGTTCCGTCCTTTACATCTACCTCCTCCACACCGATTTCGAGGAGGTAAGTTTCGTACTTTGGGTAATCCCCAACCTGGAGCTACTCCGACTAGGGGCAATATTTACAACCCTCATCATAACATTCCTATTGGAATGGTTCCCATCCAACCCCTTATGAATCAGTTTGGAGGAGGGTTTTACAACCCCAAACATGGACATGGTGCATACCAAAACCCTGGATGGGATGTGATTCCCAACATCAATCTTTTCCAGGAAGTTGGAGCTAGATGTCGCAATCCCATCTCTCTTCTCTATCCATGCTCAATTTTCCAGACTTGTCAATATTAATGAATGACCCGGCTCATCATGAACCAACATGCCCCCCCGCCCCCACCAAGCTTCCTTCAGATATTTTGAAATTCGAGGGAAAGACTGGTGAGGATCCTGGTGATCACGTCACTAATTTTCATATTTGGTGCTCTTCCAATTCCCTTAATGATGATTTTATTTTTTTAATATTGTTTCAACGCACCCTCACCAGGGTTGCAACAAAATGGTATATAAATCTATCAGGGGGGACGTATTGGAATTTTAATCAGATGGCTCTAGTTTTCCTCAACCACTTCCAATTGTCAGTTTGTTATGACACTGACATATAAATCCTTTCATCCATTCACCAGGACAAAGCCACCCATATCTTAGATCAAATCCAAGACTGGCGCGGAAGGAAGAGGTTGATCAAAGCCTACATTCCTCCATAGTTCTTGTTGAAATGGTTTCTTAATTCTTTACTCCCTTATATTTCGAAGGATGTTTCTACATTCGGGGTAACATATGAAGATGAAGTGATTTTTAAATCTCAATAGTTATATCTCATATACGCTCAATTTGGTATGTTATACGATATTCTTCGTGATGCACCGAGGTCAAACTATGACCCTAGACAAAATCCTGGGCCTCATGTCGATGTCATTATAGGCTCTGCAAATGTTAAATCTACAGACTTGGTGACAAGACATTTGAAAGAGTTGTCTCTAAGCCAATATGTACTAGGGTAGGCTCCATCTATGCCCTCCACTCCCACTCAGTCAACGGATGTACATTATGTGCAATTGTCGACCAACCCAAATGGTAACCAACAACCGGGAGGGAATAAAAGGAAAGGACGTGGTAAAAATCGTAAGGGTGGGAGGAATAAAGATAATAAACCCAAGGACAATGCTAACAATGATAGATTGAAGGTTAATGCTGGTGAGGGAAAGAAAAAGAGGAGAAAGGTGAAATTCCCTTGTAAGCTTTGTATTGATGATCACCTTACCCACTTGTGCCCCAGACTCGAGGAAGCTACGAGGATTTTATCTCTACCACCCGCTATGCTAACTAATCCTTTTCCACATAATCAACATATGGCCTCAAGCTCCTTTAATGTCTAAAATGCGGTGAGTGGAATTCAAAACCCATCGATGCAAGACAATGACCATCTATGCATAAATATGGTCAAGTCTTAGATTGATGTAGCCACTTGGTCTCGCGATTACAGTTCCTCACAAGATGTTCTAGGTATAGAGTCTCCCCCTCCTCCAGAGATTCCTTTATATATCAAAAACTAGATCCCCCGGCTCATATTTCGAATGGAGTACTCAAACGCTCTACCCACAACCCTAATGCTAGAGCTTCCCAGAACTAATCTATTATTGAGGATCTTTGTCAAAGCCCTTGCATGACATCGGTTGTGGACGTACTTCAGACGTGTCCTTCATAGAGGAATGTCTTGTTATATGTGTTAGGAGCTCTAGACCCCTATGGCTCTAAGGCTATCAAGTTCTATGTCACAGATGTGAATCCTCGCTTGCCTTATCATGTGGATTTTCAAATCCATGTGAATTACTCAAAGTATACCATCAAACATATTATTATTGATGAAGGTGTTGCAACATGTGTGATGTCCCTAATCTATTGGAAAGCACTTGGCTCTCCAACCCTCTCTCAATCTCCGACTATGGTGACCGTATTTTATGGTCGTTCTTTCCGTCTCCATGGTATTCTCCCTAATTTTCCGATCTAGTTAGGTGGGATGATAGTGGAGGTGGATTTTGAGGTGGTTGATGCACCCCTTGATTATAAATTACTACTAGGAAGTAACTGAAATTATGATATAGTCATGTCGTCTATTTTCCATACTTTATTTTTTCCTCATTATGGGAAGATCGTGATGATCGATCAGTTATCCTTTGTGCATGCTAGTCCCAATGCATCAATTGGACCTTCAGTCCCCATGATTGATAATTCTCAACCGAAAATAGAGGATATTGGTGTCGGAATGTATTCCTCCCTTATGGGTACCTTTGATTTCATAGCACCAATTCATCATATTTATTCCATGTCTAGTAGGTTTGCTTCGTCAATGAGGTTTGTTCCTTTCCTCACTTCGTATTTTAACGATCCTCGGACCCTACCTTCCCCGACATCGTCTTGTGAAGGTTAGTCACATATTGGAATGGAAATTCCATTGTCGGTGGCAGAGATAGCATATCAGGCTGTTCTCGACTCTACTGCCAACCCAGATCATGTCCCCTCATAGATGAACAAGGAGGATACAGTTCTTCAGCCCATATGGGCCACCTCATCATCTTTCTCACATGATTTCCTTGATGATACTTTACCTTTGGATCAAGCAATATTAGAGGCCATGAATGGTTCAGATAAGACATGGGATAATATGTATCATCGCTCTTATTTCCTCCCAGAGATTGCTAGAATTGAACAAGAGGATTTTAGATCTACCTTGAGCGAGATAGTCAGTGACGTTGTAGTTACACTTGACATGCACGACATTTATGCCGAAGGAAACATGGTAAATATTTATCCTACCATCATGATCGACATCTCTTACATTCTAGGTAAAATTGAAAATGTATATATTGGTGCGGATTGTTCTCCTGAAGAAATTCAGATCTACACCAAGCTCTTCAAAGAATTATATGATGTATTCGCTTGGTCATATTAAGAGATGTCAGGAATCGACCCTATAATTTTTGAACATGAGATTAAAACCTACCTGGATGATAAACCTATTCAGAAATAGAGTTGTTAATCCTAGGAAGGCCCCTGCTATTAAGGAAGAGGTGGAGAAACTGCTTAATGAAGGTTTTATCTTCCCAATTCCCTTGATTGAATGAGTATCCAATCTCATTCTTGTGAATAAGAAGAAAGAAACCATATGTGTGTGTATGTATTTTCGAGACTTGAATAAGGCCTGTCCCAAAGACAACTTCCCGACACCTTTCATTGATCAGATTCTCGATGAGTGTGTGGGAAGCGAGGTTTTTTCTTTTATGGATGGATTTTCAAGATACAACTAGATTCATATTAAACCCAAGGATCAACATAAGACGAAATTTATTTTTCCTTTGGGTACTTTCAAATACCAGAAAATGCCTTTCGACCTTAAAAACGTCGGAGCAACCTTCCAACAAATCATGACCTTCATAGCTCGCTTTTCACGATCTCAAGCTTATATTCAAAGCTTTGGTCGATGATCTCATTGCTCACTCTCGCAAGAGAGTGGGTCACTATACCCACCTTCGACTAGTTTTCGAGAGATGTTGGTATTATCACATATGTTTAAATACTCATAAGTGCATCTTTTTTGTTAGGTTGGTTCATATTTTAGGATTCTTAGTCTCTGAGACTGGGATCATGGTGGATACTTTAAAGGTTGAGGAAATAATTTGATTGCCTCCCCCGCATAATATTCGTTAGCTTCAATGTTTACATGGGAAAGCTAGCTTCTTACGTTAGTTTATATTAAACTATTCCAATATTACTAAGGGTTTCATGCATCTCTTGAAGAATGACACTTTGTTTATATGGGATGAGCGAGTCCAGGAATCCTTCGGTGCTCTTAAGAAATCCTTGGTATCGATGCCTCTACTGAAGCCTCCAGACTACAGTAGAGATTACTTGCTTTATATCACCTCAGTCGAAGGGACTATTGGTATGGTTTTGGTTCAGGAGGATGATGAGCTCCATGAGCATGTTGTTTACTATCTTAGTCTAAACTTAGTCGGCCATGAGCTCAAGTATTGTCATGTTGAGAAGCTAGCTTTGGTTGTCATACATGTTGTTCAAAGATTACGACACTATATATTGCTTTGAAAAACTACCATAGTTGTTGTTTTCAACCCATTTAAATACGTCCTTACTAGGCGTAGCATAGGTGGAAAATATAATAAATGGATTGTCATCTTGCAAGAGTTTGATCTCGATTTTGCTTCAACGAAATCCAAGAAAGCTCTAGTTTTTGTCGAGTTAATATCAGACATCCATCGGTTAGATGAGGACGTTATTCATGTCGACTCATTTGTGGATGAACACATTTTCCTTGTCTCGTCTTCATACCCCTGGTATGGAGACATTTTGATCTATCTTCAAACCTTGAAGTTTTCTCAGAACCTTTTGAGAGACGATCGATAGTGTATATGGTATCAAGCTAAGAAATACCTTAACGTCGACAACACTTTGTATCGTCAAGGAGTATATAATATCTTGGATCATTACTGGACTCACGAGGAGGTTGAGTTTGTTATTAATGACTATCACAGTGGGGCCTGTGGTGGTCATCTATCCGAGCTTGCGACAACCCAAAAGATATTGCAAGCCATTTATTTTGGGTTGTATATCTTTAAATATTGCGTCAAAGCGGTAAAGAAGTGTCACCCTTTCCAGTGTTCACTCAGAAGATGCACTCACATCCATCCCCTCTTTACCCGGTCATCATCATCGGTCCTTTACCAAGTGGGGGGTGGATTTTGTGGATTGCAACCCAACCTTGGATGGGGGGAATCAACATATGATCGTGGTCGTAGAATAATTTACTAAGTGGGCCAAGGTCACGCCTACAATTAAATTATATGGTAAGACTGTTGCATTTTTCGTGTTCAATCAAATTTAGCCTAGTTCGGAATGCCGAGTGAGATTGTCACTGATCATGGCAGTCACTTTCAAAACAAAATGATGAAATAATTAACATCAAAACTGGGGTTTAAATATGGTCATTCTTCCCCTTACTAACCTCAGGAAAATAGACAAGTAGAGGTCATGAACAAGTCTCTCAAGACCATTTTGCAGAAAACTGTCAGCCAGAGCAAGTCTGAATGGCATCTCATGCTTTACCCCACGTTTTGGGCATACTGAACCTCGGTTAAGACTTCCACCAGTTTTTCTCCTTTTCAGTTAGTACCTGGTGTGGAGTTGATCCTACCTATTGAATGTGAAATCCCTTCTCTTAGACTGACATTTAAGCTCCTACCTGACACTTCCGATTTCGAACAACACCTCGTACACCTAGAGAGTCTAGATGACCAGCGTCGAGATTCCTCTACGACTAGCGAAGCGAATAAACGACGTGTCAAGGTCCAGTATGATAATTTCGTCTGTCCTCGACATTACATTGAAGGTGACTTGGTCCTCTTTTATGACCAAGCCAAAGAACCACCGAGGGTAGGTAAGTTCAACCCCATGTGGCATGGTCCTCATATCGTGTGGCGTGTATTAGAAAAAGGATCCTACGAATTAGAATATTATGAAGAGAATATGTTGGTTGAGCTCAGAAATGGGCTCTACTTAAAAAATATTACGCTTGAGCCCCAAGCATGGGCGTAACTCTTTGTATACTTTTGTATCTTAGTGTATATATCTTTCCCCTTTTTTCATCGACTTGATTATCAAGTTTTCCCTTGGTTGGTAGATGTTAGAGTCTTCAATTTACTTAGGATTTTGTAGCAAAATGTGTATTCCTTGAATAGACCTTTCCAATGGGCTATCGTGTGCCTAAAACGAAGATCGTATGCAGAAGTTATGATCCCGGGAAGTTGATGTACTAACTTACCCAAACGAGCCCACATGACATTTGGCACTTCATCTCCTAGGGTTAGGTTTTTGGATTTCTATGGTTTTTTACATTCCTGTTTATTGTAAAAATCCCTTCAGAGCCTCATTGTAATCATCTTCTTGTGAATGAGCGCAATTGTCACATCTCTTCTCAGAGATAAGTCGCCACCATTCCAACAATCTTGTTTTCCGCTACGTTTTACAGTTTCAACTTATTTTCTTATTGAATAGAAAACCAGTTTTATTGTATCTCTATTATTCATTGTTAAACACCTTTTAATAATCTATATTCATTTCATTTTGCTCATAAAATCCAAATCATTAAATTATTACAATTTAAAATTATTTTAAAAATAAAAATATTTCTATTATTAATATAAAAATGTTATTACAATAATTATTTTATGAAAACAATACTTATATTATTAATCTAAAAATTTTATTACAATCTAAAAAAAAATACTTATATTATTAATCTACAATACAAATGTTATTACAATCTTAAAAAATCACTTGAGTGAGATTATGAGATTATAGAATTTTCACATTAAAAAAATTTATTTTAAACTGATAATCTTTTTATTGGAGTAAGATACTCGATTTTTGCAATTATTGTTTCTTAACGATTAAATTTTGATTATTTCATTTTTATTAAAATTTATTATTCTATCAAAATAATTTATATTTATATAGACATAATATTTTTTCTTTGATAAATTATATTAAAATATAAAATTATAAGTAACATAAATAGTTATTAGAGAGTCCAAAAAAATCCCAGTGTATGCCCAAAGCAAAAACCAATTACTTTGTTTCTATACAAAACTACCCAATACTCCTTAACACTATATATTTTATAGAATATGCCTAAGATTCATATAACCCTAAAAAGCATAGAAATTAACAATAAGCATAGCAACTAATTATTTCCTCTAGAATTGTACTTGTTGGTTCAAGGTCTTGATTCACAATTTCCATTTCCTCGTCAAGATGGTGGGTCATTTCATCCTCCTTTAACTCACCACTATATGAGTTGGTTGAAAGTCTTTGAGTTGAGGCCATAGATTGATCACCTGTACCCAAGCTGAGTGCCAAATTTTGTAGGAGATTGCATTCTTTTTCCAAATATTCTAGTTGTTGATTTAATTCCTTCGGAGACCCAATGATTTATGATATCTAGGTTGTGATTGACATTCTATCTCACGAATTTTTGAAGAAAAATTGAGAATTGAGGACCTATTGTCGTGAATATAATCCTACTGACTTATCAGGACTATGTACGAATTTATTTGAATTCTCTAGAATCCATCACGCACCCACTCTGACAAATATCCTCTACTAGTAAAAAGTACTCCATGTTTCCTACAATCCCTCATCTCACTATGTTTCCCAAGTCCTAAGAGTGTTCTTGTGTCCTGATTTTGAAAATCGGGAATGCTTCCCTGTATTTAGATTGGAGGATTGAATATTTCCAGGATGCACAAATTGGAAGAATTCCTCTGAACTAGATATAAAGCTAACACCAACCTAAAGTCACCAGGTTCCTAATGTGTTGATAAACTACCAGAAGGGAGGCTTACCTACAAACTTTCAATTAAGGAAAAATCCTAAACACCAACCAGAAATCGATGAAGTTTCTTACCTCGCGAGAAGGCATGTCATGCCCGTTTTGCCTCTCAAACATTGATGCCATTATCCCACTGTGAGCCGGAGAAATAAGAAAGAATTACACATAAGTATGTGAATTCAAGGCCTGTTCCATACGAAGGAGGGACTCACATCCCTTCTCATAACTATTCAAATGCTTGGTGAAATGACTTGGGTTGTGAGTTGTGTGACAAATTATATGACCGGGGTAATTGTGTGCCATGTGACAAATTAATAGCACCAAAGATGTCTTTCTACTCATCATTAATTGGGGAAAGGTTTTTTAATTAAGTGTCCCATTAACCATAAGCTTCTCCTCTTTTAGAGTTGAGGTCGCCTCTTGTTTACTTTGTTAAGTATGGAGGCTAAGGGGTTGTCTCCTAATTCTAAATTATAAATTATAAAGGTCAATGTTTGCTTCATTCAAGTATTGAGGCTAAGGGGTTGTCTCCCAGAGTCTCCTATCACAATTAGTGGTGGCACGCTGGTTCCTTTAGCTAATTAATTTGAGTCATTTCCATAGCTTTATGCTTCTATTTTATTGTTGGAAACAATACAAAATCTCATTGAAATAATCTTATTGTAACTTTATGATTCTCTTTTATTGTTGGAAACAATACCAAATCCCATTGAAGTAGGTCCATAATAATTGACAACTAACATAATTATTGACCATTTTTTAAATATATTTTTAATAAATTATAAATACTAAATTATTTAAGATATCCACCTTATTATTAAAAATAAGGTGTTAGATGGTTAAAAAAGAATAATAATTTACTGAATAGAGATACTTTATTTAAGGATACACTAATAAAAATAATTATATCATTAATATTTCTTTTAATAGAATGTGTAGATTACAAAGTCCTTATGTTAATTTTTTATTCTCTATTCAGGTAAATGTAAATGGGAATGGTTGGGAAATTTGTATTAAATAAAGTTTGTATGGAAAGTTATAATAATTTTTAATTTTTTTTGTCACTAGGGGAATTGGTAACAAACGCCTTTCGAGTAAATTTGGGTGACCTCTTTTTACATATTTCCTTCCATTTACATGACATTTGCCAATCGATCTACATCCGTGTGGACAGAAAATTATAGTAATTTAGAAAAAGAAAAATTTTGTAATTAAAATATTAATTATTTATTTTAAAAATATTTATATATTAATTTTAAAAATATTTATATGTTAATTTATTAAAGAATGAAATTAAAATTAAAGTTTTCAAATATCCTTTTAATTCCATTCCTTTTAATTTTATAAGTGAAATTATGATAATTTTACAATTAAATGAAAATTATTTTGAGATTAATTATTAATAAAGTAAGATAATTGATTAACCATTAATTAAGCTATTGATTTAACAATTTATCTTTTTTAATTTATAAAAAAAAA
>SNQJ01S0065287.1:31381-71882 GCA_010110895.2 Picea sitchensis | reverse complement strand
ACCTCGTTAAAGAAAACATAAACTCAATTTTTTGTTATATTCTATCTCAAACTCTGTTTTAAACTAGATTCTACAATCATAAATCAAAGCATAATCTAACATATAAATGCATGTGGGGTTAGTTTATGAGTTTGCAAACTCGTTCCTAATTATAAAATCAATTCATATTAACAAAAAGCCTCCATACTAACTTGCAAAAGAGAATTAAAACATTTAACCTACAACAACAAATTAAAGAAATGAAGGAACAGTTCATGTACAGGAAATAAAGAGACATCTAAGCTATGAAATGCATAAATAACACAGAGAATAGTTACCAGATTGCTGGTGGGCCCCCCAACAAGTCGTGGTCACCTCTCAAACACACACCACGAGCTCAGCAAAAAGATTTCACCATTAAAACTTGAAAAACGCAGTCTTATACAATTCTGGAAATTGAAAAATGCAAAAACAAAAGAAAATGTTTTTATCTCTATCCTCTACTTTGTCTACTACTCCTTAGCTATTTTATGACCACCACGATGGTATTTATAAGATTTACAAACCAAGTGGTCGAACACAAGAGGTTCGAACCGCTTCTAAAATTGGTAAATTTCATTAATGGTGCCCTAACTGCAGAAATTGAGTGAGCCAATAATCGCCTTCTTTGGACAACTGGAATTGAGTTGTCTTGAGCTTAGTAGCTAGAGGGGGCGATCATGAAGAAAACCCATGTGCCCAATTTGTCCATCACTGGCCGCCAATGCCATAACCGCCAAATCACCTAGCATTTTTGTGCAATACTGGGTGCCGGAACGAGTGCTGGATCGAGTGTCGGAACGAGTGCTGGATCAAGTGCTGGATCAAGTGTCGGAACGAGAACCACGAACTTGTCTTAATCCGTTCACAATTTCAGGAAATAGCCCACACAGGACCTAATTGAGCATACTGAGCACAAAACCCATGTGCCAGATTTTTTAAATTCCACTTCCTCCTCCCAAAAATTAATGTTTAAGTTTGTTGCCTATAATAGTGCTGAATGAAGTACTAGACAGAGTGCTGCATGGAAAAACGCCTTGTGATTCTTCCCTGTAACACCAAAAAAAAATGAATTAACTCTTGGAAATCATAGAACATGATGAACACTTGATTTAATCATTAAAAATGAATTACATGTTCCTTATGCTGATCATACCATTTTATCATCAAATTCTCCAAAAAGATGAAAAACACATATATACATATGGAAAAAGTGTATAATAACCATCATGAAAATGATCATATCTCAGGCCCAACAACCTTCCTTCAAGAGAAACACCATAGAATTCCAAAAATGTCTTCCTTCAACAAGTGTGCCTCACTTAATCAGAAAAATACCCAAGATAGGGCACAAATTTCATACCTCCTTATGGAGTGAATGAGTGATGATGAAAAAATGAGAGTCAAAATCCCTCATTTATAGAAAACCTTGACCTAATTTTACATTTTAAGTCAGGTAAAAAGGCCATCATGGCCAAAATATCAAATCATATTGTTTTACATTAAATTGTCAATCTAAAACCCTAATCAAGAAAAAATGTAAGACATCACCCCTTTCTAGGGTGACGTTAGCCCCTGTTAGGGCAAGTGCAGCCTCTAGAAGCAAGACTTTATCCCTTTTTGGGCTCCTCCAAGCTTCCACGGGTGCCAAATGCCCTGTCCATCTCCCAATACATTCATGATGATGTCATAAGCCTCCTAGTGACGTCCTAAGCCATATAGAGCCTGTTATCCCCGATATCTAGGGATAACTAGGAGATCATGTCTCGAGGCCCACATGGTCCTAGACATGTAGTACGAGAGAAGATTGACTTGAGCACGGCCCTTGAGGGCCCATCTTTTCTTCTTCTTAGCCAGACTTGTCCTGCCAGCAGTACCAGCCTCCATCACTACTGACCTGGGCTTGCATCAGAAAAGGCTCTTGCTCCATGAGGTAATTGGTCCAAGGTATCATGGTATGTGTCATATTTGATCGTTATAACCTTCTTATGTCTTTCTTCTTAGCCGTATTCTTGTCCTCGCTGCCAGCACTGCCTCCATCACGACTGGGCTTGCATCGGGGTGTTGCCTTTGCTCCATGAGGTAATTGGTCCAAGGTATCATGGTATGTGTCATATTTGATCGCTATAACCTTCTTATGTATGCATTAGATCTTCATTTCCATAACTGTTTGGATCTTACACTCATCCACTTGACCACCTGCTAGGTGACCGATGGGGTAGCTTAGTAAGTTGGTAGACCATGGGTTTTGGTTAGCCACCAAGGGGGTTTGCGGAACCATCGGGCCCCGGGCCCCTTCATATTATCACTTTTACATCTAAAACCCCCGCCATCCATCCCATTCCCCTAGTCTATCCATTAGGATGACTATTCGTGGTTACACTTAGTCTTATGGGAAGAAGGGGTTAAAGCCCCATAAGGTAAAAGCACCGTAAAAAGATAAAAAGCCATAGGAAAAATGAAATCTAGAGATGCTTCACTTCATTGGGGATCCCCTCTCGAAGGCACAAAAGCCTCTCAATAAGAAACTAAGGACCCTAAGAAAATGATGATAAATAAATAAATGCAAGACCTAACCAAGGGATGGGAGGTCTCATCACCAGTCAGCCCATTATGTTCATAGGTATTTAGTGGTATGACATTGCCATCATCCGTCACCAAACCAGTATGCTGACCTTTGGTTGTGCATGGCCAAAGGAAAGGGGGTCTCATCACGAGCCAAATTTTTCATTTCAAGGCTAAGATACTAGTGGGTATCCATTGCCGCCTCGCCACCAAGCCAAGGCGTCCTCTCACAAGGTCTTGCAGTAAAAAATGCAAATAAAGAAAGATAAGGCAATAAGGGCTTGGAAAATGCATCCATGACTTGCAATACCATTCTACAAAGGCACCCACGCATCACACCGTAGCCCTAGGCCTGACTATGACTAAACATCCCTAAAAACCACATCATCACTATACATGGTTTGAATAACCCTTTGAGGAAAACTTTCCATTTTGTGGGTATTAGCCCAAATATTGTCCTTTTGGTTTCCTTAGCTTGTATAGTGTATTCATGTAGGGTCTTTGAGATCTTAGAAGATTTGTTAGATGTTATGCATATATTTGATAATTTTAATGATGAGATGTGAATTTTACATTTATGATGTCTAGGATTGATGAGCCCCTGAGGGTATTGATGCAGACCATGCCCCTAATACGGACAAAAATTGAGGATCGGTGCACATGGGGAATGATTAGTTCGGACCTAGCGGGCCGAAGAGCCCACTAGATGGAAGCGGGATGAAGAGGCGTGACATGTTGTGCGACGAGCCCATGCAATGTGAGAAGAAGAAGGACTTCATCAGGACGTTTTGGCAGACCTAGCCTATGGGGATCACTCTTTATCAGTGCGGGACGTTGACCTTGATGATCGGGACGCCACCCGTGGTGCTTTCTGACGATTGAGCATGTGGCGCGATGTCAGTTTCTTTGGCACTGTGGTAAAGGCAGAGCCCCAGAGGGGCAACGCCTTTCTCTCGCTGATGATGATTATGCCCCATCAGGCTGAATCGCCTCCTTTTAGGGTCCTCCGACGCCTCATTATTAGGCTCGCTTTTACATTTTAGCATGTAAAAGTAACAAACAATTAATATCGTTAATGTCACCATGTGGCGCTTTTATTGACCTATTTTGTAAATTAAAGGTCAAAGTATCATATAACAGGACGCTTTCCCCATTTGGATCATAAGATAACTTGCTCTCATTTGAGAGATCATTTCTTAGCTCTTGTTCTTGTTTTATCTTCTCTTGGAGTGAGGCACAACCTCTTGGAAGGACTATTTTGGCAAAGTGGTGCTTTATACCATTGGAAGGTTTACAACTAGGGGAATGATTAATGCTTCTTCATGAAATTGTAAGTGTTTTCTCCAAAACTTCTTGAAGGAATGGTTGTGGATTAAATATCTCGTATGCATTATCATAATTTTCTTAATCTTTAAACCCTGTGGAGACAACACACAAGTAGGTTGTATTTTATGTCCTCATGGTAGAAGCTTATAGCCATTTGATTTGAGAAGGTTTAGCTCAGCCATAGCTACACTAGCCATCTCTTGTCTTGAGCTAGTTTTAAGCATAAATTGAAAGAAGGCCCCTAGGCCCAATTGAATTTACACCTAGGGTTAACTTCTAGGTTTTTGAAAAGCTCTTTCCATAGCAACACTTTTTTTCAGCCATAGGTTTGTGCTTCTAAGCTAGCTCTGCTTTGCCAAGGAAGTCTTAAGGAGAGGAGGAAAGTTCTAGGCCAGCCTAGATTTAGCTACACTTAGGTAAGTCTTCCTCTTCTTAGGTTTAGGGTTGGTGGCCTCAAGCATAGCAACAACAATTCATCAAACCCTAGCTCTCTTGTATTTGAGTTTAAGTCCTTCCTAAAGCACTAGTCTCACTTCAAAGTTGACTCCATTCAACTCCAAGGCACTAGTCTAGGGAATGATTTTGAAGCTTGTTATGCCTTAAACTTTTCAAACTACTTCCACCTAGAAACCCTAACTAACCTAGCATCTAACCCTAGCTAGTTTTGAACTAACCCTAATGAGATGACGCCCCGCCATTTTGCCACACTTGTGTTTGGATAGAAATGTGCGACCTTGTCTTCTCATCATACTGCGGGATTTGGCCTTTTGCTAGTTGATTTTGTCAAAACGCCACTCCTAAGCTAGCTAACCTGAATAACACCAAAAATTATATAGAAGTGACGTCACACCTTGATCTTGTTTATCTTTTGCAACGCTAGACATTGGGCACCTCTTGATGTATTTCGAGTTAATAATTGCATCCATAAGCTTATTATTAAGAAAACGCTTCACCTTTGTCATTATTTTGACCTATTGATTTAAGCCGACGTCATACCTATTGCAGAAACAATATAGGTGACGCAACAACTTCATGTATGTGAGCTGATTTGATATATTTATTGCATTTCAATGATATCATACATATTTATTAAGCACATTGAATGCTCATTGTCTTTATGCTTTGTTGAAGAAGTGATATGTCCTTTGTTTCTTT
Source organism: Picea sitchensis (assembly GCA_010110895.2). Taxonomy (NCBI): domain Eukaryota; kingdom Viridiplantae; phylum Streptophyta; class Pinopsida; order Pinales; family Pinaceae; genus Picea; species Picea sitchensis. Next base: position 66,818 of record SNQJ01S0065287.1, on the reverse strand, counting down.
TTAGCTATCATTGACTTCGGCCAATAATAGCATTTATTAATTGCTCATATATGTATCGAAGATAGTCATTGATTTTATGAAGTACTAACCCACCGCAAGCACATATCTCTAGTTTTCTTTTGTCTTGTCTCGCAAAAAGGTGCATCACCAAAGGGAAGACCTTTTCTTGACTATCTTATACTTGGCTGCAATCAGGAAAGGGAACCTATTATATTGATCCATTATCCTTAGCCCTTCTTAAACCTGTGACCAGATTACTTTAGGGACGTCTCCCTTGGACTAGCCCTCCTAAATAGAAAGAGCCCCCCATCGAGGTGACAGTGGGTGGGGAAGCTCCTGTTACGCCGGTTTCAAGCCTTGAATCAAGCTCCTTTAACCTTTCCTACAAACCGTGCGATAACAGAGCCAATGTCCCACTGAAAATGGGTCAATCCCCCTAGGTCCAGCTGTGTTGGGGTGCCTCTGGTGGAATTCCCTCTTCTTCTCTGGTGCAAAGTCTCTGATCAACCTCTATCCTATCTCTACCTCTTCATGGGGTCTCAACATCCATCTAGTGGGCTCTTCATCCCCATGGAGTTCTGAACTGATCATCTCCCCATGTGTATTGGTCCAAATGGTACATGTCCATCGAGCATGGTCCTACACATCAAAGGCTATGCCCTCCATGGGCTCATCAGTCATAGGGGCCATAGAAATGTCAATCACATCTCATCATCAATATTATTAAACATATGTACAAAATCACTAATACATCAGTTAACAGCTCAAATATGTTACACAAGCTTGCAATACAAGTCTGGAGAAAAGGACAAGGTGTCCTATTGGGCTAGTGTCCACAGGAAAAGGAAAGTTCTCTAAAAGACCTCATCCAAGCCATGTAAGTGGGTGATGTGATCAGGGGATGTCCAAGCAGGTGGGTGTAGTGAAGGCTAAGGATGAAAAAGTGTCACCTGTGGGTGCCTTTGTAGAAGGCAAGTTATACCTGTCACAGATGCATTTTTTCCAAGCCCATTCTTGCCTTTATTCTTTTAATCTTTTTTTCTTTTTTTTTTATTCAAGAGATAATCAGGGGACACTGCCTTGGCATGGTGACCAGAGATGATAGTGTTACCCACAAGTACTTTCATAGAGATGAGAAGGTTGGCTCATGATGAGACCCCCTTTCCCTTGGCCATGCAACCAAGAGTCACTACCCTGGCATGGTAACTAGCTGGTGGCAATGTCATACTGCTAGGCACCCATGGTCCTAATAGGTTGGATCATGATGAGACCCCCTATCCTCTGACTAGGTCTTGTTTTATTGTTTTTTCGGGTCCCTCTTGTTTCTTGCTGAGAAGCCTTTTATTTCTTTCTAGGGGATCCCTGGGTGAAGCATCTCGAGATTTTATTCGTAGGATTTTATCTTTTACCAGCTTTATTTTACCTTCTGGGCCTTTAGCCCCTTGTTCCCATGAGGTCAGGTGTAGTCTTAAAAATAGATCAAACCAATGTTAGGACAAGGGGATAGGGATAAGTGAGTAGGAAGTAAGATGAAAAAGTGGTGCTATGATGGGAGCGGATGATGGCTTTTTATAAATCCTCGAGTGGAAAACCAAAACCTACAGATACAAGCTTGCTAGAGCACCCTGTCAATCCCCCAAAACATGGTCAAGTGGGAAAATGTAAGATCCAAGCAGCCATTAGAAATAAAAGGAATCATATGAATACATTTAAAAGTTTTAATGATCAAATGTGACACATACCATGATACCTGGACTAATTACCTCATGAAGCAAGAACTTCTTTTGATACAGGACCAAACCAATGGTGATGGATGTTGTTGTTTTTGACAAGATAAAGATGATGGAAGAAGAAAATGTGGGCCCTCCAGGGCCATGCTCAGGTCAATCTGGCTCTCGGTACTCCATGGCTAGGATCTGTGGGCCTCGAGACATGATCTCCTAGTTATCCTTGAAAAGTGGGGATAACATCTGGCTCCAACTCAGGGACATGTGCTCATCGTAGAGTGCATGAGAACCTCAACATCTCTGTCATAACCTGTAGACTTGCTTGATCTCGAAAGAAGCATTAGTAACAAAACTTTGGGGTGGTAATTCCACCTCAACCTACACACACACACACACACATATATACACTGAAAGAAAACAATCAATAGAAAAAACTAACATGCAATGAAAATGGTATAATACATGGATGAAAAAATGCCTACTTACCTGCACTTACTTGTGAAGTTAGGTTCCCCCACCCTGGTGGGGTTTGAGGAGGTTCTCGTTGATCGGTAATGGGCCCCTTCTTCCTTCCAAAGTGGATAAATAGTAGGATTCATCAACTAATTCTTTTCGAACTTTGAAAGGTCTGAGCCACGATTGAATGCTTCCTTTGACATTAGTTGGCTCTCCCTTTTAGGTGTCCCACATCCATACCATGTCTCCCTCCTTGTATTTACTGATATTATACTTGGTTGTTCCTTGGACAACCCTGATGTATTGTGTAGAGGTAGGAGGGTGGGTTTCTGATGTAAATACCTCTTCATGGGACGAATGAATCTGTATGTCATCTTTTGGTCTTTTCAGCATCTTCACAAACCCGATTTCATTGTTTTTAAATTCTGTTAGGATATTTAGACACTTAGGAGTTAGTTAAGATCTACTTGGTCTAATATGTTGTTAGGTAAAAGTGTGTTTCTTTAGTATGCATTAGTATGCATTTGTAGTTAGGAAATCCGACGGTCACGATATGTTCCCGACATAGGTGTTTCTTTAGTATGCATTAGTATGCATTTGTGGTTAGGGGAAATCCGACGGGCTTTATATGTTCTCACATAGAGTGATCTGACGGTTCAAACTCTCCTAGATCTTAACGGCCATTAATCCGCGGGTTAACTCCGGATTGGTCCATGATCTCTATTTAAAGAGCATGGAGGGTCATTCGTCGATGATCGCATTGTGAGAAACTCTATTGTAAAAATCTCTCCGTATTATTTTTCTTTGCATTAATAAACCGCCTGCGGTCAGCTTGGTTTGGCCGGTGGATGCTTCAGAGGGGTTTTACCTAAAACACGGTGTTGATCTTATACATGGTTATGTGAGTGGTTACCGAAGGTGTTCGCCCTCTATTGGAATAACAATGTTTTTGAACATGGTATCGTGAACCGCTTGAAGACCCGGCCCCGTTGTAGGATCGATCGTAGCTTCGTTGCCTCATCTCCATTTTCTGGCATTTCTGTACATTTCTGGGCTGAAAGGACTGTTCCATTAAGGCCCGTGGAGCACGCTTTTCATTCAGGAACACTTTCGTTTCACTAGAAAAGTTTTCCGCTTGCCCGCATATGCATTACAGTCAGAACCGGAGGTATAAAATCTGAATAATGCATTTTAAATTTTTGCAAAGTTTTGATTTTATTTCGGTTTGTGTTTTTTTCCCGGGCTGCTACTCATTTAGATTCAAGGCAGATGTTTTGCCCCATACTTAGTGCTTTTTGTCTCGTAACGAAACAGATAGGAAAGGTGCATCTTCCCGTAAGCTAACCGAAAGATCTAACCCTTGTTGTCAATGAGAAGAGAAATTTTTTTCTTGTGTGAAGAGAGTTTTTGAGCACGCTTCCAAGGTCGTTTTCCACAACAACAACACCCTCAACTCTCCTCCTTCCAACATTACAATATGTTTTGCTAGACTAGTTGGTTAAAACTGTCTTTATTAAGTAAGAGGTCTCGAGTTCAAGTCTCTTTGTTACTTTTTTTGAAAAGTTCAAAAATTCAGTGCATTTCACTTCAAGTATAAAAAGGAATCACTAAGTAGCTTTATATTTTATTTTAGAGTTATTTTGCATGTACCCTTTCCTATAAGGTAACCTCATTGTAAAAGTGACCCCACTTCTTTTTATAAAGTGGTCACTTATAAAGTAGCTTACACTATCAATGGTTATTTAGTTACCATTTATGCCTTTTTAAAAAGGGCATAACTCTCACATCTGGAACTGCTGCTACCGCTTTTTTAAAACCCACAACTTTTCGGTAGATCTTTCCATCCATCTTTAGTTTCAGATTTAAATCCGTACCATCTTTATATTTGATATGATTTCTACAAGTAATCTATTGCTTACCAACACAACTACCCAATGGAGATCCCATATGGAAGATGTATTAAGAAGTAAAGGCATGCAATAGATTACTTTGGGAAAGCAAAAATAACCCACTAACGAGGAAAAGAAGGTCAAATGGGATAATAAGAATGACGGCTAATCGGATCTGAATCGGAATGTCCATCTCTCCTGACTCCATGTTCATCTTCATGGAGTTGATAACCCCAAAGAAGCTTGGGGATGTAAGATTGGGGAATCTGTGTTTGTAAACTCAATATTATTCGAAAGCCAAATGCTAGAAAAATCAAATAATCGACCTTGGAGTCCAAGTGATTTCTGTCTTGAGACTATCTCATCTAGTTTAAAACACTCTAGACTTCTTTATGTGAATGCCTATAAAGTTCAGCGAACCCGCTCAGATATATCTTATTCTTTCTAAGCTATAGGTAGTGCATATTCTGTGTATGTATCTACCTTGCCAGCTTAAAAGAGGCTCTAGGGGGAAGCTTATGTAGAACCCAATCTTGATCCTTGAAATTTCTGGATTAGAGAGGATATTTCTACAACTTGCACCAAACCCAGATACCCTCAAACAAAGCCTTATTGCCCACAGAAAGATATTAAACCTAGCATCCCTGCAGCCACCATCCTCTACAACAACAAACAAACCTTGGAGGTCCCAAACCTCCTCAGATAGCTCTTCCAATGGTGACAAAGGATCAAAATCATGTTGAATAATTAACAAACATTGTAAACTTTGTAATAAAGATTTTGGTCATGATGAGTCCTGTGATGTTTCAAGAAGATGGCAAATTTAGAAGCAAAGGACAGCTAGCACAACATCAAGATTGATTCCTCTTCTTCTTCTCACGGATTACGTAATCTCTCGGCCTGGTCTTTTCCTCTTCATCACACCCTTTCTACTACTTCTTCTTTCCATGAAAGGTTTATTGATTCAGAGCATCTTATCATTAGGCTAAGGATAAAGCCATATTTTCCGGTCTAAATGAATGTGGGCTCACCAAACAAAGATTTGTTGGTGATGATATCTCTTAGTGTTGAAGGATCCGAAACAGTTCAAGTAGAAAAATGGTCATTTCAATCATGTATCATGTGTTCCGTGATCTTTCTTTGTAACCTTCTACTTTATAACAATCAATTGTGTGAAGGCAAAACCACGAAGCTTTCACCTCACCAAGCTGTAATCAAGGATATAAAGGATCCCAAACATGTTCTTCCAACTGGAAACTTCCATGATATTACTGTTGTACAAGTTTGACAAATTCTGGCCATCACTTTTCACGGGCCTTTTGTTGCTCATAGCGAAGGACTTGAGTTAAACTTTGGCATGAGCGGCTTCATATCTAACCATCTTCATCAGAACAATCCATGTAATCACCGTGATGGTGACCGGTCTTCCTCTTGTTTCATATGTAGAGATGGTGTTTGTGTCAGTTTTTTTCTTGGCAAACATCATCGGGATAAATTTGACAAACATGCCTCTTCGCACGCGCCGTCCTTGCGCCTTGTTCACAAGATTTGTGTGGTCCATCTTTCTTCTCCTTCTTTTCCTTGGTGTAAGTATTTCTTAACCTTCATTGATGACTTTTCCATTTTACTTGGTTTAATACTTCTTAAACTCAAAGTGGAAGTTTTTGACAAGCTTGGCCTATATGGTCCTTGTAGAAAAGAAATCTGACATCAAATTCAAAGGTTAAGAATGCATAATGGAGGCTAATATGTGAACAATAATTTTATGCCATCGCACTACACAAGGTATCCAAATGCAACACAATCTGCTCCATATACACCACAACAAAATGGTGTTCCTTCGAGAGAAAGAACCGCACATTAAAAGAAATGGCTAATTGTATGATCCAATCTATGGATTAAGTCCATGCATTGGGCGTATAAATCAACTCAGTAAATTACATAGTCAATCGCGACTCCCACAAAGGCTCTTAAAAATATAAATCCGGAAGAAGCTTGGACTAAAAATTAAACCGGATGTGTCACTCGTATTTGGCAAGATAGCATGGGCTCACATTCCCTCGACTGAAATGGAAAGCATTCCTAAAAAGTGGAAGTGTATATATTTGTTGGTTATTCAAGATGTCAAAGGTTATAGACTTCTTCACATTGTAATGAAATTATTCTTAGAAGAGATGTTAAATTTGATGAAAAATCTCTGTCAAGGAGCCCAATTCTACGGGTGTGCATTCTTTGGCTCATGAGCCATCTCTTCTAGCAGATGTGACTTCTTCTATTCCTATTCTCGATTCTTCTTCAGATTATGGTTGTAGGGTGAAAATCCACTCCCCAGTCACGACATTCCTCCGATGAGTCCTTTTGAACTAACAAGCACCAGCCTCCATCGCCTAGATGGTTCTGTTCAACATGAGAAGAAACCGGTGATCTTGTTGGTGATCCTTCGATCAGCGTCGGACACGCTCATAGTTCCATTGAGCCTCTTCTCTTTGGCTCAAGTTTCAAAACTCATGATCCAGAGACATTTGTGTATTTCGTGTCATCCAAGGCAGATTGGGATGTTATCGAATGAGGAGGTCGCTCTTTACCGAAAATCCATACTTGGGATCTGTAATTCCTCTTCCAAAAAGGGAAGAAAACTTGTTAGGATGCAGTTCGGGTATACCAACTGGCATGTAATCGATGGAAGTATTGAAAGACACAAGGTTCGACATTAGTTGCCAAAGGATTTTCCCAAGTTGAAGGCATTGACTATAATGAAACCTTTTCCTCAGAAATAAAATGAATTCCATCTACCTTGTTCTTGCCCTTGTCACTTCACATAAAATGGGAGGTCCATCGATGGATGTTAAATCTGCCCTCCTGCATGAAGCGATTTGAAAGAAGAAAATCTACATGGAACAACCTCCGGTTAAGAGGCCCTGCATCGACTGCAGCCTTGTTTGTCGCCTCAAGAAGTCTCTTTATAGTCTCGGGCAAGCTCCCAGAGCTTGGTATGCCAAAATGGATAGCTTTCATATTACCACTGGATTCTCTAGGGATGCCATTGGCGATCCTAATGTCTATACCAAGAAAGTAGGAAGCCATCTCATCATCCTTGTCCTTTATGTTGATGACCTTATCCCATCGTAGTGACTCAAAACTTTAAACCATGTGAAAACAAGCCTTTAAGAAGAAATTTGAAATGACAGACTTAGGTTTTTGCACTATTTCCTTGGCCTCCAAGTTTTGCAACCAATGAAGGAATTTTTTCTTTCCTACTCTAAGTATTCTTGTGACCTTACTCGCCACTTTCACATGGACGACAAACTTTCCTCCGCAACCGAGTCAAGCCGCAATAATTTGTACTCAGTTTGATGCCACCCTGTATCGTCCGCTAGTTGGTAGCCTCTTATACTTGACTCATACTCCGATTCCGATCTTTCCTTTTGTTGTTAGTCTTGTTGCCTGATATATGCAACACCCCATGAAAGCCATTGGAAAGCAAATAAAAGATACTTCGCTATGTTCGTGGTACAATTTAGTTTGGTATACATTATAGTTCAGGGGGGTTCTCCCTTATTGGTTGGTTTCATCGATTCGATTGGGCTGCACTCTGTAATGATCTAAGTTCATCGCAGTTATGTTTTACCTGCCCGTGACTCACAATTTGGGCCTGTAGTAAAACAATGTAAGAAGCCGTACCTCGCCAGGCAGAGTACCAAGGCCATGGGTAGTAAAGTCGAAGCCTGGCTCGGACAGACCTTCGTAGCTTCTGATTCAAAGACCAAAGATCCCACCGTGTGACTTTGGTGTGACAATCAAAGTGCCATCAAGCTTGCTAAAGACCCAGCTCAACATCAACACAACAAACACATTCAGCCAATACGTACTTCACCTAAAGATCATTCATGATCACATTGAAGTGCTCTTTGCCCTACGTAAGATTCCAAGCCAGTGCATATTTTCATGTTCTACGGTTAAGCTTCCAAACTCGATTCCAGCAAGTCTAGTTGTCATTATGGGGATAGGATCTAATGCCTCCTTCCTTCTCCTCTATTTGTGTCATTATTGTAAATCCTTTCCAATCCTATCCCAGTGTTGTTCTTAGCGGGGATAGGATATTTAGACACTAGAGTTGCCAAGATCTACTTGGTCTAATATGTCTAGGTAAAGTGTGTTTCTTTATAATGCATTAGTATGCATTTTTGTAGTTAGGAGGGAACTGACCTGGCCACGATGTTCCCCTACATAGAGTGATCCTGACGGTTCGATACTTCCTCCATCTTAATCCGGCCATTGATCCTGGTTTACCGATCCGATTGGTCCATGATCTCTACGTAAAGAGCATGGAGTATCATCGTCGGTTTACCCATTGTGAAACTCTATTGTAAAATCTCTCTGTAATCTTTTCTTTGCATTAATAAACCGCCCCAAGTGCTATTTGGGGTCAGTCATGGGATGTGGCCGCGTTGGCTGGGGCCGTGGATGTTTCCCCGTAGGGGTTTTACCACGTGAAAACATCGGTGTGTTGATCTTTGATCTGGTTATGTGAGTGGTTACTGAAGGTGTTCGTCCTCTATTGGAATACCTGTGTTGTCGAACAAATTCATCCAAGAGTTGTTGGTACTCTTCCCTTTTGGGCCATTTGATCTGATCAAAATCCTTCTTTATAGTGAAAATCATATCTTCAGGAGAATATTCATGAAAGGTTTGTATGATCTTATCATGTTCCTTGTCACTTTTGATCGAGGGATTAACTTCTTTCACATGGCTCTCAATCACTGTCTCATTTAGGAGACAGCCAATTGTTCCATTTTTTTAGGGGGAATTCTATAAAAGAGAGGTCCATATCAAGGGTACCTCCCAACATTGATGCAAATTTCCTGGAAAACAACATCCCCCAGACATATGGGACGTCTACTATCACGATGTCAATGTGGATCATTTTCTTAGGGTATTATTTAAGGAAAATTTCCACATTCTCAACCACTCCATGTGTGGGGATGGCCTTAGATTCGAAACCACATACATTTATGTAAGGGTGTGTCACTTTCAACCCTAATTTTTGCATGACTTTGAACGACATTATGTTGGCACCTACCCCTGTATCTAACATGCAATTTTTGAGGCTATTGTCTTTCATTATTAAAGTCATTAAGAAGGGAGGTTTTTCTCCATATTGAACCATGAAATGATCAGCTTGTAGCATGATAAGGGGGTCCATGGGTTCATCCAATCCTTGAAAGAAAGTGTCAAAGAATTCCTTGATAGATGGGATCTTAATGGATTCTCTTAGGGGAATGTTTACATGCATCTTAGATAGTTCCCCTTCAAAGTCAAAGTTCAGGTGAACCTTCCTAGCCTCGGATGTCTTGGGAAGAAGTACTTCCAAAGGTGGGGGCTTTGTCTGGTCAGCGGTAGGTTGTTTCAACTTCTTTATTATGTACACTTGAAATTCTTGTTTCTTTATCTTCTCTCGTGATTCTTGGTCTAGATTGTTTATTATCGCCATCCTTGCTGACCTGGATTCTTCTTTCACAGCTTCTTGATGCTCTGTGTTAGTGATATTTATTTGAGGACCTTCCATGAAGTGGTCCATGTTATTCACTTGTTGATGACCATTATTATTATAAGGACACTCATGATCCCAATGTGCTTCACTGCATTCTAGGCACCAAGGGTTTTCATCCACAATGTTTGTAGGGGCCAAGGTGTTTGGGACTTCTTGCTCATTCTTTGGCTTATAGAATTGATTCCCCTTTTAAAATTGCCCTTTGTACAGGACCTTGGGTGCTTGGCTTTGGGATATTTCCATGTTGACTATATTGCTCATCATTTGTTCCTAGAAGTGGGTTCAATATTGTGGACTAATTTTGGCTTTGTGTCCATTTTTCCCCTTAGATTAGCAAAAGGCTTGATCTTGGATGAGAGGAGGTTTCCCTCTCTTTTAGTAGTGAGCTCTTGGGCTTCCTGAATGGATTGAGGGTTTTAATCTCTGAGAAGATACCCCAATTGGCCATTGAAAGACCTGGTATAGATGTGGATGAGGTAATAATATTTTGGATGATGGCTTGCAGGGATCCTTTGCAGCAAGGTCTCAAACCTAGTATGGAACTCTCGAATAGATTCATTTTCATATTTTTCAAGGTTATTTAATCAAGTGAGGAGCATGTTAGGGTCTTCTTTGATACTCCATCTTTTGAGAAAGGCTTCTTCAATTTTGTCCATGGTTTTAATGCTACCATCGGGAAGGCTTAGGTACCAATGCCTTGAAGCATCATAGAGGGTAGCGGAGAACAACTTCATGACTAAATCTTCAGCATCATCACTAATGGGATGAAGATGAAGAAACACCCAAAAGATGCTCATGTGCTCTTCGACATTGATTGCATCAATACAAGTGAATTTGGGCAACCACTTCTCATACTTAGGTCGAATTTGCCTAGGGTAGCTTGGTATGGCTGACATGTCTAGTGGTTTGAAAAGAGTAGATGACCATTGTCTTTGATTGTTAGATGTGTTTGCTATAGTGGTGGTCCATGAACTAGACATGGTTTTCGAAGGAAGGCTCTTTCCGAAAAGTGATTTTACAACAGGAGAGATCTTGGGAGGCTTCCTTCTGAAAGATAAAGGAGGATTATTGAACCTCTTTTTGGTTTGTGGAGAAACTAGATAGTTTACTTGAAACTACCAAAGAAAAGGGAAAACACCCTAGTGGAGTCATCGGGTAAGCTTGTAAGAAAAGAGTCTCTTCGAGGAAGGTTTGACTCATTGTTCCCCGGCAACAACACCAAACTTTTATCACACAGTTTGTAGCTAGGATAAAAGGCTATAAGATAGAAGGCCAAACTGGCATAACAAGAACCAATCCCACCCAGTGTCACCATAATGGGATGGTTCTTTCTCTTTATGGAAGTTAGGCCCAGGGGAGACATCCCCAGTGACCTGGGGTTTTGAAGAGGAAAAAGGATAATAAGGTCAAGATAAGGTTTCCCCCTTCACAAGTCACCACCCACACAGATAGTCCATCCAAAGGCCAATAATGAAACAAAACCCCAAAGAAGTGTACCTGCCTGGAACAAAGCAACAACAAATTAATATGTCCAAGCTATTCAATGGGTTAGTACTTGATAAGACTATCTGATAAATACATAAGAAATATGGAAATAAATGTTGATCAAGTCAATGTTCATCAATAGCAATGAAAAGTTATAACACTTCACCAATAAATATTAGAACAATGTAGCATTCAATGTAACCAATCAACACCTTATTCAATTAATGCTTAAACCATCATTCAATTGCTATTAAAACAAAACGTTGCTACTTTAAAGATGAAATAACCAATGATCACATCAGCAACTAAGGTTAGATTAGTTAGGGTTTGAAATTCAAATAGTTTTGAGAGTGTTGTGATCAATGTTTCACTTCGACACTGGAGGACTTTAGATAAGTGCCTTAGGGTTTAATGGAGTCAAAGGTGAAGGACGCAAGAGTTGAAGGAGGCAAAGATTTTAATGACTAGAGGGAAGAGTTATGAGGTATTTCTAAGGAAAGGCCTCAAAATCAAAACCCTAGGGGAGAGAGGTTGACTCTGGTGTTTCTACAGCAAGGCCTCGGGCTCTCTCCTCCTTCCTGGAAAAACGGCTAGCTCAAGAATAAAGTATATAACCAAAACAAGAGGGTTTGATCAGATAGGGTGTTGCTACAACAAGGACTTTCAACAAACCCTAGAAAGAGTACGGCCCTAGTGTATTAAACCTAGGTTAGGGACGTCTTACTCTTCTTTCCTTCAAAATAGTATGGCTAGCAAAGAGGAAGAGGAAATAGGAGTGTATCTATGGCTAGGCTCTTTCTTTCCTCAACAATGGCTGAAGATTTCGCTATCAGGGGACATGAGACAATGAAATACCTGTGTGATTTTCCCCTAGGTTTTTAATTCTAAAATATTCATAAACATATGCAAGAAATTAAACTACAACCATTCAATCAAGAAGTTTTGTAGAAAAATACTTACAATTCACCAAGAAATAACCATGTAAACCCTAGTTGTAACACCTTCCTTCAAGAGAAACACCATAGAATGCAAAAAATGTCTTCCTTCAATAAGTGCACCTCACTTAATCATCCAAATACCCAAGATAGGGCAAAAATTTCAGACCTCCTTATGGAGTGAATGAGTGATGATGAAAAACTCAGAGTCAAAATCCCTCATTTATACAAAACCTTGACCTAATTTTTCATTTTAGGTCAAGTAAAAAGGCCGAGAAGGCCAAAATATCAAATCATATTCTTTTACATTAAATTTTCAATCTAAAACCCTAATCAAGAAAAAAGGTAAGACGTCACCCCTTTCTAGGATGACGTTAGCCCTTATTAGGGAAAGTGCAGCCTCCAGAAGTAAGACATCAGCCCTTTTTGGGCTCCTCTAAGCTGCCACATGTGACAACTACCCTGTCCATCTGCCAATACACTCATGATGACATCATAAGCCTCATGGTGTCATCCTAGGCCATCTAGAGCCAACGTCCCACTGAAAATGGGTCAATCCCCCTAGGTCCAACTATCTTGGTGTGCCTCTAGTGGAACGTCCTCTTCTTCTTTGGTGCAAAGTCTCTAATTAGCCTTTGTCCTATCTCTACCCCTTGATGGGGTCTTAGTATCCATATGGTGGGCTCTTCAACCCCATGGAGGTCTGAACTGATCATCTCCCCATGTGTATCGATCCAAACGGTACCTGTTCATCGAGCATGGTCCTGCACATCAAAGGCTACACCCTCCATGGGCTCATCAGTCACAGGGATCATAGAAATTTCAATCACATCTCATCATCAATATCATTAAACATATGTACAAAATCCCTAATACATTAGTTAAAAACTCAAAGACGTTACACAAGCCTGCAATACAAGTCTAGATAAAAGGACAAGGTGTCCTATTGGGCTAGTGTCCACAGGAAAATGAAAGTTCTTGAAAAGACCTTATCCAAGCCATGTAAGTGGGTGATGTGGTCAGGGGATGTCAAAGCATGTGGGTGCAGTGAAGGCTAAGGATGCAAAAGTGTCACCTGTGGGTGCCTTTGTAGAAGGCGAGTTGTACCTGTCACAGATGGATTTTTTCCAAGCCCATTCTTGCCTTTATTCTTTTTATTATTTTACTCTTTTTTGCTTTTTTTTTTTATTCAAGAGATAATTAGGGGACACTGCCTTGGCGTGGTGACCAGAGCTGATAGTGTTACCCACAAGTACTTTCATAGAGATGAGAAGACTGTCTCATGATGAGAGCCCCTTTCCCTTGGCCATGCAACCAAGAATCACTACCCTGGCGTGGTAACCAGCTGGTGCCAATGTCATACTGCTAGGTACCCATGGTCCTAATAGGTTGGCTCGTGATGAGACCCCCTGTCCTCTGACTAGGTCTTGTTTTACTTTTTTTGGGGGTCCCTCTTTTTTCTTTTTGAGAAGCCTTTTATTACTTTCTTGGGGATCCCTGGGCGAAGCATCTCGAGGTTTTATTCTTAGGCTTTTATCTTTTACCAGCTTTATTTTACCTTCTGGGCCTTTATCCCCTTCTTCCCATGAGGTGAGGTGCAGTCCTAAAAATAGGTCAACCCAATGCCTAGACAAGGGGATAGGGATAAGTGAGCGGGAAGTAAGATGAAAAAGTGGTGCTATGATGAGAGAGATAGATGGCATTTTAGAAATCCCCTAGTAGCAAACTAAAACCTATATATACAGGCTTGCTAGGGAACCCTATCAATCCCCCAAAAACATGGTCAAGTGGGAAAATGTAAGATCCAAGCAGTCGTTAGAACTAAAAGTGATCAGATGCATACATTTAAGTGTTTTAATGATCAAATGTGACACATACCATGATACCTGGACTAATTACCTCATGAAGAAAGAACCTCTTTTGATGCAGGACCAAACCGATGGTGATGGATGTTTCTACTGTTGACAAGATAAAGATGATGGAAGAATAAAAGGTGGGTTATCCAGGGCCATGCCCAGGTCAATCCTACTCTTGATACTCCATGTCTAGGACCTATGGGCATCGAGACATGATCTCCTAGTTATCCCTGAAAAGTGGGGATAACAAATCCAAATCCTCATTTAGAATCTGTTCATATGCTTGGATATTGTGTTGAATCTCTTGAGCATCATTAAAAAATTGTTGTAAGGACTTAGGTCTTATTTCCATCAGGAGGAAAGACAAATCTGGATGAAAATTTGTTGCATAACGGAGCATGGAAGCAACTTCAGCGGGTTGAATTTATTGGGAAAATTGTAATAAATACTAGAAAACCTTCTACTAAATGTAGAAATAATTTCATTGCTTTTCCTTTTTAAGGCATAGAACTCTGTAAGTTGTAGATCCAAATATTTCTTCTTACCCCAAAACTTCAAAAAATAATTCTTTAATTCCTCGCATGAGCTAATTGTCTTTGGCTGCAAATGTCTAAACCGGTCTTTGGTATCCCCTTTCAAGGATTGAGAAAAGGTCCTCATACAAACATCATCATAATCAATCTCAAACAAATCTATAAAATGTTCAAAATCTTGGATGTGTTTTTCAGCTGTGATGGCATTAGGTTCTCCATCAGGAACAGGTAGGTACTCATAGTGAGGTAATTTTAAAGGACTGTATCTATGTTAAATCTTGGAGAGTGTTGGATTAAGTACAAGAGGTGAGACATCAACCTTGGTTTCATGAGGCTCACCAACTTGGTTATGATCATGACATGTATCAGATGGAAAAATTTGATCAAAACCAGTGATACAGTGAGGATATATATGTAAAAATTCAAGAGGATATACAATTGCAATATTCTCATTATCATAATTTGAATGCAACAGGTAAAGAAAAAATTGTTTAAAATGTTCAGGAAAGGACAAGAGGCAATTAATAAGAAAAAATATTATGTCTTAGAAAAAACCCAACTTTAGGTACATGTTTTCTCCCATCATGTCCTTTCATACCTCTTTCAAGGGATCTCACCTTCCAGTGGAGTCTATGAATTGCATTTGAAGCTTGTGTGGATTCACTAATAAAATCTTCAGGCTAATGAGTCTTTGGGCAGTGGAGCCGCCATGAAAAATTTGAATTCTAGATTCCTGAAAATGGAGTCACCGAGTGAATGATGCACATCCTTTCTATGTCTAAATATTTTTCACCATAAGTACTCAAATCTAAACTTTTTCGTTTCTCCCAGGGAATATTTCACCTTCGTTCCCCAGTAGCGGAGCCAAAATGTTAGCACCCTATAAATTTGTTTGACTGATAAACAAATGGCAGAGGTAACTATTTCAACCAACTTTAGGTTGGATTCTGACCCTTCCAACTAGAGAAGGCTCTCTCAGACATATAGATACTAAAAATACTCAAAACTATTTGGCAATGGACACACAGAGGTCAGATTCTTCAATAGGGTAATTTTTAAAAAGTGGTAGGACAAACAAGAGAACAAGGGCATTGGGAAATGGGGTCAGTTCCTAAACTAGTATGAAGATTTATAAGATATGTATTCCTAAGAGAACAGAGGAAAAATAGGCATGGTGTTCAGCCAAATAAGTAATATGAGATGGCAGTGGGAAATAAAGGAAAGACCACTATGACAAGAGGCGTCTAACAGAGGAAAAATCTCTCAGTATATCTTTAGAAGAAGAAACATAAAGGCTGGCCACTGAAAATAGAGCATGAATCAAGGGTGAATTCTGAACCAGAAACCAGTAAACACATAAAAATCATATTCAATATGAGAAGGAGCACCAAGAAGATGAATTCCTTCTTTTGTTTAAAGATTATCACTAGCAGCAAACACATTCATGAATATGAAATACATGAAAGAATATTGAACATCAAAACCATGATGAATCTCGACTATCTAAGAAAACCTTGTTTACTTATATTAAAATCCATAAGAAGTCACAAAGTTTTCTCACTACAAGGGCATGCCCTTCTCCATCCAGTCGAACCATTCTTTTATCTTTTTAATAGTATATATAGATAAATTACATATGAGGCCCACAAAAAGTAGGTCATTCTTTCCAAGATTTCAAAAATAGACATCGGTTACAGAGGGAGTAATTCATCAAAACCGAACTCCTACTTTCTAGGGAATAGTTACAAACAAAAACTGAAATACCCAGGCTCATACCACTAAATGCCACCCATCTACATTATCACGAGATTCCTTGAAATATACTTGATTTATCTTGTTATTTTATTTCATATTTTCAATCTCTTCCTTTAACGTGCCAAGCTAGCTAGGTTGGTTTTCTTCAACTCTCTTGACTATTCCACCTTTAGTCTCCTCCTTTTTTTGTTTTTTCATTTTTCTTACACTAGCTTGTGTGTTGGATTCATCTGCATATCCATTAATAATCAAATATTTGATAATAGGATTCAGCCTGATCTCTTCGCCTGATCCTGGCCCATCAAGATATTTTGCACGAGATTTAATTGTTAGTATTTGTGCAGTATGCCTTTATCTCTTTTTATTTGATAATTCTATCATATTCTTCGAACTCCACGATTTGCTGAAAATCATTGAATCTTTCTCCTTGGATCCTTTTGGTTTGTCAGGAAACATGGGACTATTTCCCTCAAACTGCACCTGAGTTGGATGAGCGATTCGATTTTTAGATATCTTGCTCTGGAATAAGCTGTTAATTTCCCAAAATAGAATAATCTTACCTGGTTTTTGAGTAACAATTTAAATCAATTATAATCATTGGTTGTTGATGAAGAATCCTTATGGGGGTAACGGTTTCTCATGTTCAACTATCAATTTTCAATGATGAGTATCAAATCAGTTATTTGGCGGTGCTTATTTGGCATTGCATGGACCAATGGTACATAAAAAGGTGTCTTGAGATGATTAGACATGCTGTCAAGTTTCATTTCCACATGTGACCCTCATATTAGACCCATTTAATGACATTTAACACATAATTTCGGGGGTGTGATGTGGTGGTTTTGAGTTTACCCACTTTTCCCCCTGAAATGCATCTGAGGATGCCATGTAACTTTGTGGGGAAACCAGAGTTGAAATTCCAGGCCCACTTAGACATTTTAACCTCTACGTTGGTTCAAAATCTGAAATCTCTCCTAACCATTGATCTCAGAGAATAGGGATTTACATCCTTTCAATCCCTCTTTGCTTTACACCTCCACCAAATTTAATCTCTTTTTCCATTTCCAAGAACTTCTCCAAATTTATTTGACTTCCAAATCATTTTAGCACCTCGATAAACCCTGAAATCTGGATTTCACACCAAAAATTTAAATGGTGATAACAACCGGGAGTTAAACGCAAACCGTGCAAGTCGGGGATGCACTACATTTTTTTGGTAGATTTGGTGAAGAAGAAAGGAAAATAAGAAGGGGTGGGATCAAGCTTTGGACCATAGGTACAAATGAAAGAAGCTCTAGAATAGATGGACTCGGAAGAGGAGGAAGAGACATAGCCAATGGAGCGCAAGAAAAGAACATTGTCGATCTTCCCACAGCTGCCAGAGCAAGCTATTTTGACAGGTAAGGATTTCAATGATATCCTGAGCGTTGCATTCATTACCGAAATAGTGGTGAAGAAGTTTATAACATGGGTCTCACCAAGAACAATTATGAACCCCCAACCACTTTCATTCGTCATCCCCCGAACTCGCTCAACAGTCCAAGCAACCCCAATCATCCATATTCAGGATGAACCTAATCCTCACACCCTTCCATCCACCACCATCACTGAGCACCCTCCATCAACACCAAAACCCCAGTCGCCACCCCTAGAAACCACCAGTCCACCCCAAACCACTTATTCAAAGCAATGCAGCTCGATCCCCCAAAAAAACAAGAGTCGGAACTCCCAGAAACAAGCCCAGAATTGTCTGAGCAGATACCAGAAGTTTTTGGTCCAAATCTAGAAGTACTAGAGTAGAGACTATAGCTAACTGGTCTGATCCTGGACACCCAGGACCAGTAGATTATGCCTTTTGTGTAGAAAAATGACACTCAAATGGTGGAGGAGCCACAAGCTCAAAGTCCTGAGCACATTTCCTCAATGACCAAGGTTGAGGGTGCCCAGGGAAGTACAACTCCGGAAGAAGATGAAAGTAAAGAGAAGGATCCACCTGAGGGTTAGAAGGTACCAGAGTCAACCTCCGAGAAGAGCGTGACATCCACGCAGGAACAGATGGAGTTGGTTCTCCAAAACCCTCAACCATGCATAGAGTTGTTGCAACTCTTCCTGGACAGAACAGAGGTTCTGACACTCCTACCATCAGCGTTAAGGTTGAGGCTTCCGCCAAGAACGTCCACAGGGGAGGAGGAGGTAGAGACTCCTTCAGAACACTCAACAACTAGTGGACTTCCACTGCAGACTTGAGCACCCAGGGATGTGGCACCATCTTCCGCTGACCTTACACAGTGGTCAGCAACACACTTGGTTGGAATGATTAGAGCATAAACTTATCAAATGGAGCAGAGGCTCCAACAGGCTGAGAGATATGTCAAGGTTGCAAGGGAGGACGCATTCCTTTCAAAAGAATCCAGAAAATAAGAGGAACGTTCCAAGGTCCAGGTCTATCATAGACTGGAAAGATTCCAAGAAAGGCTTCTTGAAGCTTGGCCGAATATTCAGAAGGTCGCACCCCAAATTCCATAAGCCAGTGATGCAGGAGAACCGAAGCACCAGATTGAAATGATTCAATGAGCATGGTCACAATTGGCCATTCATGTCGAGCATCTGGAAGTGAAGTTAAGGAAGACTAAACAAGAAGTAGAGAGACAACCTCAAAAGTTGCAAGAGAAGATGGAGAAGATAGTGCTAGAAGGAAACAATGCATGAGAAGCACTACATAAGTGAACAACTGAGTGCACAAATATTTTCAGGGAAGTGAGCAATTGGATGGGAATCATCACTAGACATAACAAGAACTTGGAGGATGTGCACACCATAATTAGGGTGTTTAATGAATACAATGCAGCCACAATGGATCCGCTCGAGAAACAACAGAAACTTAACCAGATCCAGCAAGAGGACAATGAACCGAACACCTAATTTGAGGCGCAATCCATAGCTAAGAAGGAGATGCATGACTTCTAGCCTGTCATTCAAACAGTTTATATGTAGATGCATCAAGTCGATGCAACAACAAATTATGAATGGAACTCGTTGGTCGGATCCAATCCCAAGGGATTCATTACATAGGCGAACCAAAACTTTGTCGTCGAGGCCTCACTCCTTGCCAGGAAATGACAGGATAGAGTTGGGAGCTTTCAAGAAGTGAGGAAGTGAGCCTTGGATTTGGTCCCATAGTTTGGCCCTTCGTTTGAAGAGGAAAAAGAAGAGAAAGTGCAAGAAGAAGAGAAAAATAAAGAGGAAAAGGAGGACAAGGGAAAACAACAGTTTCTCCTAGAATTTGTGAAAGAGTCGAGTACTTTACTTGAGGGTGAGTCAAGGTTTGTGGTCGGAGCCGGTTGGGCCCTTTGTTTTTGGATAAGGAGTTGTGCAAGAAGGACTACAGTCTCATTTTTTGCCTAATACGAGTTGTGAAAGCTACCAAAGGAGATAGACAGTAGGGCAAGGAGAAGCAACAAAAATCAATTGTGAAAAGGACACTGCAACGCTAACAAAGCGAAAGCGGTTGCAACAAAACAAGAAATAATGCAAGTCAAAGCCAGAAGACATGACTTAGCTTATATATACGGATGAATATGATTATAAAAGGGTTGTTGAATCATGATTTTAAAAGGGTTTAGTTCGATTCTTCCATTACTATTAGGTTGAGGTCATAGTTTTTGTTTACTGCAGAGAAGTTGGGTTTTGAGTTCTGTAATGTAATCTGTACACCATTTTGGGAATTAGATCTCTGCAACATGCATCTAGAGCCACGACTATGTGACAGAGTGCTATCATGTATCTTTGAGATTTTAATTGAGAAATATTTGAAGATAATATATGAAGAAGGATCAAAATTTCAAAATATGTTGTGTCTTTCTATGTTTATACTTATGAATCATATATTTACAGTACTTCTTTATGGATCATAAGTTCCACGTGATGTCTCTATGTTTGAATTCTTTTCTGAAACATAAGTAGTTTCAGTTCTTGCACATATGACTTTTGATCTTCTCTGTAGTTAGATGTCTTGCGCAAAATCAGGGTGAATCTTTAAGGTTCTGTGAATCCTCCTAAGCATTTTCCTTGCCCTTCCCTATCCATTTGTCTCAGCAGTGCTTCGAGTGAGACTTCTTCTCTTCGAAGGATATGAAAATTCTAGCGCTCTAGACTACAAAGTACCTTTTGTTGGTAACCTAAGAAGGATCCTGGTCTGATCAAACTTGCACCAACAAAGGTAATTGTAATTTCTATTAGTTAAATGTAATTTATTGAATGTAAAAACTCATCAAAATATACATTGATATGTTAAGTGATCCTTCTATCTTTCAATGTATGAGTTTCTCCTTCGAACTATTGAAAAAATATATTCAATTTATCATACTAACAGATCTTAAATTGAAGGTTATAGGATATTTTGAGTTTGACATTTCATCTTCTCATCATGTGTTCATTCCAAAGCTATTCATAATCCAAAATTTTGCATTGATTTCAACTCATGAATTATTTTGTTCATTTTCATTTTCATGATGTTCGTGTAGGTTTCTCCCTTTATAAAACGATGTATATCTATGTTTCCTAGGAATATTCTTGTAGTAGTATTTTTATGTGGAATTAGTTCTTATAAGAATAGAGATACAAAGTTGTTTCTAATGTTTCTAAGAGTTATCTTTTGAGAAAATATTTGTTTAAATACATTTAGATTAGATTTATTTCTTGCAATTTCATATATAACATAAAACCGTGGAAATCGAAACACCTTAAAATTCATACTTTCAACAATATAAAATGCAGAAACAATGAGATTCATAAAAAATGTTCCCTAAAATGTGTGTGTGTGTGTGTATTCAACATCGTCTAAATTGTACATTTTTTACAAAATGGCACATTGTTCCCAATATACAAAACGACAACAAGTTCCCTAACAAAAAAACAACCATATGGTGGCCTAGTGATCCATATTATTTTTAGAACGAAATGAAGGAAGAGATATAACAATGAAATATACAGAGATATTGCAATAAGCACAGAGATACAATAATGTACAATTTGTATTAATAAGAGCAATGTACAGAAACTGTAAAATTACAGAGTCAATGACTCGCTAGAATGGTGGAAACTTATATATGAGAAGTGATGTGATGGCTACGCTCATTGGAAAGAAGATGATGATTTTTAAAATGAGGCTATAGATTCCTTTTAAATGTAAAAAAAAAAATCCAAAACCCTAGCCCGAAAGATAAAATTCCAAAAGGTTTGTAGGCCCCGATGGGGGTATTTGATATGTCAACTTTCCAAGGGCGTAACATTTTCATACGATCTCCATTTGGGGTGCACGATAGATATTTGGAAAGTTTTGTTTGAGGAATAAACATTTTTCCATCACCTTCTAGATAAATCCTACAATGTGACTGTGGCAGGCCAAAAAGATTTTTTTTAGGGCCTCAAAACAACCCCAGGATTTTAGCACTCGAAAAAATGTAGAAAAAATTCCAAGGTGGAAACCCCTATTTTGAGCCAGTAAAATAGGTGGGTGACCACCAATTTCCACATGAATCATTCTTCCCCCCTTAGGAAGAAATTATATCTATTGCATCAAGTTCTCGAGGGATATTTTGTTGAATTTGAACCATGGTGAGTTGTTTTCCTTGATAAAGAAGTTCTCCTGCTTAGCTTGGTGAAGTTTGTTATGAACCTCTTGTTGGCAGGGTTGGATCTATTTAACTGATATAGGTGCACGATGTTATTGAGTGTGGGAGGAATCTTTTGGTGAATATGCAACATGAAGAGCATGAAGGGATTTTTTATAACTTCGCTTGACTAGACAGTGTGGAGGAACCCTTATAAGTGCAGTATGAATATCTTAGTTCTCTTCTACAATAATTTTCATTATTTTTTGTTGGATAGAAGGGTCTTGGGTTGAGGCTACAGTGATTGAATTGTCCTTATCTTCTGAACATATTTTGAAGAGGCTAAAATTTGCAGTATGAAATATTACTTTGCGGCAATGTTTTTTCAGGATAGTAGTCAAAACTACCTCTGGCATCCTATAGAGATGACCCCCTAGAGTAAAAATGACACTACAGGGTTGACACTCATAAATAGCATGATTCTTCAACATATATATCTATCCTAACAAAACATCATAGGATTCTAGTGGGGAAACATCACAAAGTACCTCATCCTTGAAGGGCTTAATGTCATATGTCAGGCGACACTGCTAGCTAACACAAATATGTCATCCTTGGAAAATCCATCCGATGTGGTATGGATATGGGTGTATTGTTGTCGTTAAAACAAATTGCTTAACGACCTCTACTAATATGAGGTTCTTCTGGATTTCGATATCAACAATAAAATGCAGTGGGGTCCCCTTCACCAACATCTTGAATAGAAAATGTGCTCCCCTTCCTCAATATCCTCATGTTCTTCTAGTTGGATTGTTTTTTCATGTTAGTAGCACTAGGTTCTACATCGATTATGTGTCTACTTTCATTATTATCTGAATCAAATTCTGATTCGGCATTCATATCCATTTTTTTGAGTTCGACCACTAATGACTATTTTGAGTGACATTCATCGACGGTGTGCCAATGGATTTTGTGGAAGTTGCACCACTTCTCCATGTCTTTCTTCATCTTCATGTTTCTCTTCTTTTCCCACGACTTGGACTGGTTGTCTTGAGGTTGGTTGTTCTGTGAGTTAGGGTTTTCTTTACCATAATTTGGTTGTTGCAAATTTTAAGACCCAAACTCCTACTTGTTCTTCTACTTAAATTTATGGTTGATTTTAAAATCATATCGATAAGCGGCTCCTAGTGATGAAATTTCCAGAAATTTCATTTCGGTTTGGATGTACTTGTGTAGAGCCCCAAGATATTTTAGAACCAAGTGTCAATCAAAGCCTTTGACAACCATCTTAGTGCATGAGGTATGGAAGTTATTTGTGAAATATGACATTGTTTGGCCCCTCTCTTGATGCAGTGTGGTCCATCTCATGTATTGGTAATCATAGTTTCCTACAGGGTAATATTGCTCCTTGATCACATCCATAAAAAAATCTGAAGTGGGATCAAACCCAAATATTCCATACTCCTTTGTGGAAATTTTCTCCCAATAAGTTTCCCATCAATGTTTGACATGGGGGAGAGCCTCAAGGAGCACACACATGATTTTTTCTCTGTCGGAAAAATTGTGAATAGAGAAATAACCTTCTA
Organism: Picea sitchensis; assembly: GCA_010110895.2. Lineage (NCBI taxonomy): Eukaryota > Viridiplantae > Streptophyta > Pinopsida > Pinales > Pinaceae > Picea > Picea sitchensis. Next base: position 43,433 of record SNQJ01S0065287.1, on the reverse strand, counting down.
GAAAATTTAACCATTTTTCCAAACTATCCACATGATTTGAACTTCAAATATGGGAATATCAAAATTAAATTGTACCTTGAATGGCATAGCATCTCCAAAGTTATTTCTTGACGAAGACACACCTGTTATTGTCGAAAATCATTGAAGGATTTGGGAAAAAATATCCAACATCTCTTTCATATGTTGTGTGAGGGATTCCACGATCAACAACTTGATGGGATCTTTTTCTCCCTTGTATCTCTTCTCTTCCACCATGGGAGGTCGCTTGGGATGGAGACAACAATTTTCCTCAATAGAAACTAGCTCGAGACCCAACTCTCTATACCCTGACCTCATCGGGGACATGCACTAAGAAATGAAAAGGAGTAGCATGCTCTGATACCACTAATCCGAATTATTTTGAGAATGAAATGAAGGAAGAGATATAAAAATTAAATATACATAGATATTTCAATAAACATAGAGATACAATAATGCACAATTTTTATTAATAGGAGAAATGTACAAAAACTATAAAATTGTGGAGTGAATGACTCACTAGAATGGTGGCATATTATATCTTAGAAGATATGTGATGGCTATTCTCATTCTTAAGAAGATGATGTTGTTTTCAATGAGTCTCTATAGGCATTTTAAACATAAAGAAATACAAAACCCTAACCTTAACCCTAGAAGATGAAACACCAAAAGGTTTGTGGGCCCTGATGGGGGTAGTTGACATGTCAACTTCCCAAGGATATAACTTTTCCATACAATCTCCATTTGGGGAGAAATATAGCTCATTGGAAAGGCATATCTGAGGAATACACATTTTTCCTTAACACTCTGGATAAATCCTATAGTGTGGCTATGGACATAATTTATTAGAAGTTAATTGACTTTGGAAATAATTGAATGTTTCTTATTATTGATTCCTAGTGTCTTAACTAGGATGGGACTTAAGTCTTTGGTCAAATTTAGGTCATTGTGAATAATTAATTGCATATGGATTTAGCACTTAGAAATATTTTCCACCATAAGAGATTCATTAATGCGTAATGCAAGTATTTATAAAAAATTTAGAAAAACAAACTATTCCTACTTACATAGACTTCCTTAACACTTTAAAAATTAATTGATCAAATTAAATAAAGTATTACAATGATTAGTGCAATAATACACTCCAAATATATTTGAATACTCAACCAAATTGAGAAATAATTTATTTCATTTCATCAAAATTTCACAAATCTATCCAAATTCTGTGAAATAGTTGCTAGAACCTAAATCATCTTTGTATAACCTTCATCAAACATCTCATGTAATAAGTGGATTTATTTAATATTGTAAAGGTAATTGTAGTTTCTATTAGTTAAATGTAAGTTATTGAATGTACAAACTCATCAAAATCTACATTTATGTGTTAAGTGGTCCTTCTATATTTGATGTATGAGTTTCTCCTTTGAACTATTGAAAAACAATATTCAATTTATCATACTAATAGATCTTAAATTAAAGGTTATAGGAGATTTTGAGTTTGACATTTCATCTTCTCATCATGTCTTCATTATCCCAAAGCCATCCATAATCCCAAAGTGTGCATTTATTTTAACTCGTGACTTATTTTTTTCATGTTCATGTTCATGATGTTCATGTAGGTTTCTCCCTTTATAAAACAATGTAGATTTATGTTTCCTACGAATATCCTTGTAGTAGTATATTTATGTGAAATTAGTTTTTAAAAGAATATAGATATGGAGTTATTTCTATTCACTGTTTCTAAGAGTTATCGTTTGAGAATAGATTTCTTTAAATCCATTTAGATTATATTTCTTTCTTGCAATTTCATATATAAAAGAAAACAGTGGAAATCAAAACACTTTGAAATGTATACATTCAACAACATAAAATGCTGAAACAATGAGATTCATAAAAAATGTGCCCTGAAATGTGTGTGTGTGTGTGTGTGTATTGTTGGCACAAAATTGATCAAACCAGGGTCCTTCTTAGGTTACCAACAAAAGAGTAACGAGTAGTCTAGAGCGCTGGCATTTTCATCTTCTCCGGAGAGAAGAAGTCTCACCTAAAGAACAACCAAGACAAGAAGATAGGGAAGGGTAAGGAGAATACTTAGATAAATCCATACATTCTAAGGATCTATGTTAGTCTTGTGCAAGATCGATTAATCCTAGAACTGTGTGAACATTCCTAACTCAAATTACAGAAAATAGAGTTGTGTTGCATTCATAAAGAAACTGTTGTAACCTAGGTATGCACCTTTGCCTCTCCTCTCTCATTTCCCTATGCCTTCATGAAATATTTCCTCTTAAAGTTGGTCAAGTCAGTTTCTTGTTTGTTCAATGACTTGGTTTTCCTTATTTTCTTGCTTGATTGTTTCTTTGCACATAATTATTTCAGTTTTCCTCGAAATATAATTGCATGTCTGGTTTGAGTTTGAAATACTTGTCATCATGTTTGCCACTAATTGAGAATGCAGTAGGCCCACCTATCCTTTCATATGCGAAGGAGACATCCAGGTCCACCAATTCCTTTGTATGCATAGTAAGCTTCTACGAGAAAAAGAAACAATTCAAAAGATGTCAATTTCGGGCTCAAATTGTAGGAACAGACAGATTAAAATTGCAACGGTGGAGATCCAACATGCCACTCAGATTGACATTTTTCATGCATTTGGAGTGTCGAAATCATGTTGGATTTAACATAAAGAGCGAAGCCACGAAGTACCGAAACGTCGAAGCATCGAAGTCCCGAAGACACTTGGCACTTATCCACCGAGGACACATGGCACTTATCCACTGAGGACACATGGCATTCATTTCATGCCACTGCGTCACTCCGGGCCCATACCAGTTCGGACAATTTTCATGCTTCACAATCTAAAACTCTTGAATGTCGAAGTGCCAAAGTATAAAAGTCCCAAAGTGATGTTAGTCTGCCATGTCATTTTGGGCCCATACTATTTCAGTAGGTTTTCATGCTTCACAGTCCAAATATCCTGAACTCCAAAGTGTCGAAGTGATGAGAGACTACCACGTCACTATGGGAGAAAGTCACTTTGGGAGATACTCATGATCTGCATTCACAATCTACCAAAATCCAAAGTGTTGAAGTGATGAGAGATTGCCATGTCACTCCAGGAGAAATTCACTTCGAAAGATATTCATGCTCCACATTCATAAGCTCCCAAACTCTGAAATGTTGAAGTGTTGAAGTCTCGAAGTGATGTCAGGATGCCACATCACTTCGGGCCCATACTACTTCAGGATATTTCCATGCTTTACATCCAGAAACTCCCGAATGGTGAAGTGTCGGACCATTGCCACATCACTTTGGGCCCGTACCACTTTGGAATATTTTCATGCTTCACAATATGAAACTCTTGAATGCCAAAGTGTCAAAGTTATGAACATGCATGGAATTCATCTATTAAGACACATGGAACTCATCTATTAAGACACGTAGCGTTCAGCCAGAGACACATGGCATTATTTTCAACCATCTTGGGGCACGTCATCTTCTCAATTTCATCTGACACATGTCACTCTCCTTATGAGGCATGTCACTTCAAGCCCGTACTATTTCGGGAGATTTTCATGCTTCACAATCCAAATCGCCTGAACTTTGAAGCGCTGAAGTGACGAGAGAATTCCCTGTCACTCCAAGATAAAGTCACATCGGTAGATATTCATGCTCTGCATTCATATCTCTCGAGCTCTAATAAATTTGCACCATCTATAAATATGGCTAGGGGAGTTCTAATATGGAAGACGGATAAAATTTAGCAGGGGCGATAAAATAGAAGAGTTTCCTAGATCACATGTTGCAAAAATATTGAATACCACACTTCATTGCGGAAATGAAAAATGCTCGAACATTAACATCCTAGAGCGGTCCTGCAATTGAAACCATGGTATAGCTAGAGAGGTACGTGGAAGTTGGTGGTGGATTGTGGGATTCAGAGTAGTGTGGATCCAAACCGCCCTTGAAAACTTCCACAATCAAGTGCTAATATCACATCTAGGGTCCCATCTGAGAGTAACGCGTGGAAACAAAATTGGGTGTTAAGCCAATCATCAAAGGATAAGTGGGGGAAAGACATGACCACACGTCATGTTGTCTCTAGTGGCCTCCAATAGCATGTGTGCGTGCCATGATCAATGCAGAACTCATCTCTGTCACTTTGAATTAGTTTCTTCCAAAGTCTCAGTTCATTCCAGCACATGCGCCAGTCTAGTTCCATTACTAGTAGCGGTTTCCAATTTTTAGTTCGGGATTCTTTTAGAAATAGTTAATGAGTGGTATGATATGTGTGATAAGAACCACTCTCTTTAATTAATTCAAATGTGAATTATACATTGTTTTACTCCAACAGTGTTTTATTCAAGTTAATAAGTTGTTTTACAACTATTAATGTAGAGTTAAGTCTCAGTCCCAGATGGATGGGAGCCTCTGCAACTCTGATAAATATGCATTTTTTGTATGCTTGAGAGGAGGAGTTTTTTGGGAAAGGATAGAAATACATCAGACTGGTTGGACCCATTCTATGCATGGATTAAATCTCTCTACCTGGTGAATATACTCTTGATGACAGTGTTTCACTCAAATATTCATGTGTTTTTATCTTATCTTGAATGCAGTTTTTGATTTGTTCAAAGTACATTTAATTTCCTTCGGCTATTGTATAACTTGTCTTTATTGATATGCAACCTGTAAAACAGCTAATGCTTTGGTGAAGATTTGTTTTCATTGCAACCTATGGGAGAAATTGTGCTTTTGATACATGTTTAATGTCTTGAAATGATGTTTTAAGTATTAAACTTCTTGTAGCAGATTATTCATTGAGTGGTTTGTTGTTTCTCCTTGTTTTTTATTATTATTTCACTTATCTGTCATTAGTGTGCCACCAGCTAAGGAGGACCCTCATCCTTATCATTTTTCCAACCCAACGATGCTCTTTTCCTAGTACAACCAACCCTCTAACTGACCCAAAATCAAATAATCAAAAGAATAATCATTCCAAAACATGAGGTGGCCTAGCTTTTCCCTTTAGTAGTCAGGTGCAGACTTTAGGACCAACATCTTCTGGTGCCTATTGACGATTAAAATCGCAAAGAAGATTTCACCGGCAAAGTATTGCTAAAGCCTATTATTTAAACTATGCTAATGATATATAATACTAGTAGGTGGGACCCCCTTGTAGACTAGAGGCTCAGAGATAGTCTTATCACACATTTTATGTTGTTGTTTCGATGCTTCTTACAAGGTTCTATATGATTAATGATGCAGTATTGGTTTTGTTTGTGACAAAATGGCAGATGGATAATGCATTTTATGTGTTGGTTCCATTATTATAATCTCTAAGTACCATGTTATGAATGGATTATAATTACTGTTATTATAATTGATATTTTCTCCATGAGTCATTACATGTTACACCTGCACAAGACACATGTTAGTAAAAACAAGAAACAAGAGAAATGGAAAGAGACTTATGAAAAAAATCCAAGAAGAGGATCTATACTATACTATGCTATGATATGTGCAAATAAAATAAAAAGGAATTAGTGTTAGCTAACTAGCAATGGTTAGTGGCTATACGATTTATATTGAGTTATATTGGGCGCATTTGATATATGTTATGGTATGAATTGGAAATGGTTAATATGGATTGGGGTGGTGCAATTCGAAAGAAATATGTGCAAGTTTCGATGCATGGAATTAATGGCATGGGATTAATGGTATGCTTTTTGCTAGCTGTCGTGTACTACAAAATTGAATGGAGTGGAGGATGGAAGTGACGTGTAGTAAATGCACGTCACTCCATACTTCTCCCACTGGGCCATCACCCTAGCATGGTTATTTTTCATTTGTTTTTGTTGTGGTTAAGTTCTGAGATTCAAGCCTGGAAGTAACTTCTTGACCAACTTTCCTTTTTTAAAGACATTGGTTATAGGTATGGTTCTTTTTTCCCATCCATGAATTTGCTTTGTATATGAAATGAAGGATGGCTCGGTAATGTGATTGTCTATGTTTTCATGATATTGGAAACTGTGTAAATGCGTGAGTGTTTTCTATGGAATGACTATGTGGTTATTCATTTGGAAATGGAAAAATTGATGGTTAAGTTGTGATTTCATTGGCTATTCTGTGTGGTGGAAACTATGATGGCTCACTTTTGTTTTAAGTAGTTATGGGTATTTTGTTAGAGGTTTTCACTCTATTTAGCCTTGATGGCCAGCTCCTCACAATTAATGGTAACCATACCTGGTTGTATTCAGTTGTTATGGCGTTGCTATGTATGGTAACTGTGTATCCTCCAGATCCATGTTCGTGGGTTTTTCACCTGGTCATGGGTGCGTTCTTGGTATTGGCATCAACACAGTTGGTTATGGGGTGGCCATTATGCCAAGAAGTATGATTTAGGATTGTTGGTAGTACCTGGGGTCTGCATTTCCATCAACATTTTTATAAATTGGTTCGGCTATTGGGAAAAGCATGAGGGTTATGCCTCTATGCTTTCTTGGTATTGGTTAGTATCCATTGAGCAATATTTGATCCTCTGCATCATTGCATACCCTACCTGGAGTTGAACTGTCACACTATTTTACAATCTAAGAGTTATAAAATCTTGTGGTTCAACTGTGCTTGTTTCGAAGGTTTCCCACCTACTATCGATATGGTTGACCTCTAGTCTCCCTATGTTTTGGTGATCGAGCAAACTGTTGATTATTTCTTGTGTTCATGTTTACAGAGCCTGATTTCGATAACCCTAACTAGTTTCACTCTTGTCGTTTATCTTGTTGACTCTCATATGTTGGTTGAGTGGCTATGGAAGTTTCTTTAAGTATTGTCTCATCTTTGTTTGATCGAATTGCTGGAAAGTTGTAATTGGGAATGATAATTGGTATATAGTCATTGACTCCTTTTGTTGTGATAGTTGCATATATAACTTCACTCATTTTTTAGTAAATTGGTTGATTGGGAGTAAATGGTAATGTGCAGTCACAAGGATGCCTCTTTTCATTATGCGTTGGTCTATGTGTTCATACAGCGTGGTATAAATTGAAGTTGGTGGTCGTTGTGTGTTTAATTTGTCATGATTAGGATTATTGCAAGTTGGAAATTTAATGACTGCGACTTGGTTTTTTACTGTGTATGGTTTATGGAGACATCATACATCATTTTTTTCTATTGCACCATCAGAGATGAAGCATGGGTTTTGTAGTATGGTTTCATTGAAAATTTAATTTATTAATATTTTCAAAAGAATGGGATCGGGCAAGTTTTAAAAGAGTCTGTTCAACTCAGGCAAAGACCTGTGTCTATGTTTGATTTGGGAAATTACGAATTATGGGCATTGGTTGATATTCTATAGAAATATATGTTGGACAGAGATGAGACAATATGATTGTGTGTTCCTCTGGATTTTGTTTTAAATAAAAAAAGAAGTAAATGAAAAGAAATAAGAATTTTATTAACAGGAAGGCTGAAAGGCATAGTGATTCAGACTATGATGTTACACCATGTTATTGAAAAAAAATTGAAGATTTAAATGTGGGACAATGAACAAGTTTTAACACACAATAATTTTTTAATTGGCGTTGGATCATCTGTATTGGATACAAAACTGTTTTTATGGATTACTTAATTGGTTTTTTGAACAATATTCATTTTTTTCCCTACCATTATTTCACTTTTCGTGCATTGCAACTCCCTTTGCCTTCCCATATTCACTATCCACTCCATGTTCTCAAAAATTAATTATAGTTAAGATAAATTTTGTATTATGACAATTAAAGGATTGCACTAGGATAAATGACAGTGATATATTCTTTTGATTTATGATACAATTGTTTGTTTGATTTTGTGAGAATTAATCATGATCTTTTCCCCCTCATTTTAACACTCTTTGCTCAATACAATCCCTCACATATCCTAGAACCCTTTTTCATCCCCTGCTCATTGAGAAGAATTAAACAATTTGTATGGTTTGGATTGCATGAGTCTGATATGTTGTTGAGCCAAATTTGGTTTCATATTTAAAAGATTTGTCATGTATGGTTGTTCAAGAAACAATTTGCTAATCAATAATGCATAAAGGAATGAGATTTTTCAGCAGAGGTAGCCATCGTCAAGGTAACAGAGGAAGAGGAAATTGGAATAGGGTCCCTAGAAGGCAAAGGTTCTCTATATACTTTGATGCAGACTCACAAGAGTTAGGCCAACTATTTCAAGATAGAATCTTTAACTGGATTGGGAAAGGAGTGGTCCAACCTAGGCCTGAAAGGCCTTCCTTCCAAGCCCCATAGGTCCCTAGTATCCCAGTACCCCTTTATTTTTCACTATAACCTGAAATCCCTGAAAATGATAGATGGAAAGAGATTGTCCGCCTGGTAGTCTCCCAACATTGTGGATAGCATAACTTGTCTCTACCTACCCCTCCACCTGTTAATCAAATTGTCCAAGTTTCCCTTGTTCACTCACCAATACAATCTTTCCATGAAAGAATAAAGAGAGAGGCCCACCATGCCTCTGACAAAGGAAAAGTCATTGTTGCCCCTTCCCCACCCTCAAATGATTCTGCCAAATCTGTGTCCTCCCACATGCATTTGAGATATGATTTCTCTCATGTGATCAGTGAGATTAGGCCTAAAGGCTCCACACAGCCTAAGGGAAATTCAGAGAGATCAAAAGGTGACAGGAATAACAAGGGAAGATTTCCTCCCAGTGTGGAAAATATGGATCTTAAGTTTTTTTATTTATTGATTGTTGTGAACAGTTGACTTCTAAAATTTTGGACAACACACTATTTTTGGATATATGGTAATATATTTTTGGAAATAATTTCAATTATCATTGATATAAATTGTCAAAATATGATATTAATGATGGGAGTCACAAGGAGGGATGTTTTTTTTTATTAACTAGTTGTGTTATGATTGTTAAAGAACTAAAGGGAGTCACAAGGGGTCCCACCTACTAGTTATTATTTATTAAAAACCCTTATTATGATTTTATTACTTTTGCCCCTTAACTAAAAAGTTGGTTGAGTTTTAGTTAACTTAACTAAATAAGTAGTTCAACTACTTCAACTAATTCTAAGTTCTTAAAGTAAAATGGAAAAGGAGGAACAAGAGGAGAATAGAAGGAGAATCATACTAAGGTCTTCTCTTTGAGTTTTGTTGAGATAATTCAATTTTCATTCATTCTTTAATTCATTGGAAGCCTAATTCTCTTTTATGATAGCAGGGTCCTATTGTAGAAAAAAAGATTCAATGTTGAATTACATCATTCAGACACTTGTTTTTCACAGGTGTTGATCTATCTTTGATAGTCTGTGTAGAGTTGTCTATTTGTGAATGAAATTTCATGACTAACAAAGGCTATTGTGCATAGATGAGTGGGACGCAATATATGGCAAGTTGATCCAAATTTTAAATTTCAATTTTTTACTTTCTGTTAGAAGTCCTTTTGTATGATTCATCGAGGACATCTAAGTTTCACTGTGGTCCAAAACTTCCTCAGGGAATTTTAAAAAGAGAATATTTATTTTGATGAATTGAAATGAAATAAACGATTTATTTATGTCTCACCTATTTTGATTATTGACTTGGTGTCTTTACTCCTGTCTCTACATTTATTTCAACATCTGTTATATTCAGAAAATTACAGAAATAATGAATTTTCCAGCAAGCTTTCATTTATAAAAAAAACCAACCTAAGCACTTGTAATCAATACTTGTGAATTGGGATACAAATTTTGATGGCTATAAAAATAGGGTGATATTCCCATCTATCTTGATTTATCCAAGCAAGATCTAAAAAAGATTGAGTAAGATCATTTCATATCTTTTCCTCAACATTTATTTGGCAACCATACTAGGGAGATCTTCAATATCTCTCTAGTTGATTTTTATGCTTGATTATCATTGAATACATCTATTTTTCTAATATTGATTCTTTGACTGTTTTATTTCTTAATGATTGTACCTGTTGCAAGGAAGCCCAATATTGAGCCCAGTCTTCAAGATTAGACCATCATTTCTTTAAATTTGTTTAACACCATTTTAGACACTACTAATACTCATTTTGATCTTAAACATTCCTGGGAAACAATTGAACGAGACAGTAGTTCCCAAGAACATTGGGAAGCTAGACGTAGAAAACCTAGAAATCAACAATAACCTTCTTGTTCCTTCAACTTTGAGCTTCTTTTCATGTCCGTAGACCCTCATTTTTCTAGGAGAATAAGAGGCTTATCACCTTAAATTAATCCTATTGTTTAAATAGGAAGAAGGAATGTTGTGTTATCTACCCAACAAAGTTCTCTAAGGAGAACCTTGTCTGATTCATCCAGTTCATCTTTCTCTCCCTTACCTATCATCCACAAGATGGCATATAGTGGTGGCCATGCTGGCACTGGAAGTGCTTCATTCTCTCAGTCTTCAGCTTCGTCAGTGATTGGTATCTTATATAGCCACCATGTCCCTATCCAATTTACCACAAACCCCACCAACGTCATTAAAAAGTATGGGATTTTTCAATTTGAAGAAGACTCTACAACCACACCATGGCATGTTTTCTCTCCTCCTAACCTAGCACCGGATACTCGTCCACTTCCTAAATTCAAAGAAAATCTCCCTAGGTTTTCAGGGAATAACACTGTCACTACAAATGAACACCTGATGGCATTTTCTAATGCCTTCCACAACATAGGAGCCAATGAAAATGATACTTGCCTCCACTTATTTGTCAACTCCTTAGAAGGAAAGGCTATGGATGATTTCTTTGACCTTCCTCCTAAGATTTTGTTTACATGGGAGGAGTTAGTATATTGGTTCAAATCCACTTATGGGAAATCTAAAATCCCAGCTGAGCAGTTACGGGAGTACAATAACATCACCTATAAAGATGGTGAGACCATCAATTCCTTCAACTTGTGTTTCACTAAGCTATATAATAAAATCCCCAAACTCATTCGACCTCATAAATAAGACGCTTTCATGCATTATCATAATGCATTACCTTCCCCCTATCATCATAGGCTTGAGGAAAAATCCATTGATAACCTCGGTTTCGCTCTGCATACATGTTTCAAGTATGAAGAACATCTCAAAATAGCAGGTCTTCCTCAAGGATAATTGGTTAAACAGATGGACATGTCCTCCCTCTTACATCTAGTACAAGATATGAATAATTGTATGATATCATATGAGCGAAAGGGAAATGTCTCCCCTCTCACCCCTAGATCTTCAAAATCTTCTACACCTCCCTTTAGAAATCCAATTGAAAATAATTTTTAGCCTAAAGCTATCATGCCTCGAAGTTGGTGTAAATTTTGCTAAGAACGCCATGAGGAAACCACATGTGAGGTAAAGAAGAGTGCCAAAGATAAGATCTCTAGTAAAAGATCGGAAACTACCATCGTTGTCCTAGATTTTGCAGAGCCAGAAGATGTCATGATCATCAATACTAGGAACAAATCTGTAATGATCCCAAGCCAAATTCTTTCTGGGAATCACTAACTACTACTGATTTATTGAGTTATTAAGTGCATACAAGATTCATCAACACATGGAGATCACAATATATTCAATATGTAGAAGCATAAGCAAAGATCTGACCTTTTATTATGAGCAATGTAATATCAATACAATAGATGGCCGATCTGGCATAAACCTCAGATGGTCGTACAAGCAATAGATATGAGCTACTACAAAATGCTACCGCTAATACAAAATAATGCCTCCAAAGGCTGAATAAGAAATGAAGATCAATACAAGCAGATCTGAATGCCAAACTCTCTAGCTGAAGACTGTCACGCTCCAATAGAAGGCTGAAACCCTCAATAACTCGGCCCTGCTGCCAAAAGTGTCCAATCACTCTATGAAATATGCCAATTGATATATCGGGAAGCTGCAAGGAAAACCCAGATGTCCAAATTCCCAAATCCACTCTCAAACTCCGTAGATCTGAATTCTCCACTGAATGGTGTGCCCCACTGGACGACTGAAACCCTAGCTGGTTTGACCTTGATGAAGGAGATCTCCAA
>SNQJ01S0065287.1:5782-31371 GCA_010110895.2 Picea sitchensis | reverse complement strand
TTTTACTCCTTTCTTTTTCCTTTCTTAAGTCAACTTAAAAATATAACTTTTAACTTCTTGACTTTTCCCCCCCCTTCAGTGTGAGACTATGACCTAGTGGGGGTACCCAGGCCACTGAGTCTCTTCATTACCTCTCTAAGAGGTGGGGGACATTACAAAATCCTATGCTCCCAAAGGCAAATATGATCCTCCCCGCAGTTCTTCTAGCCCGAGCTCATCCTCAGTAGATGCTACTATTCAGGTTCCTAAGGTTCCTGACAGTCAAGGAACTACTTCCCCTCTCCCCTCTTCAAAATACAATATTCTAAATCAGTTGGCCAAAATCAAAGAAGATGCAACCCTTCTGTACATGGTTGTCTTCCCTAAACAATGGATGCCTCTATGGTATTGGAATTTTCTCCTGGTGAGTTCCTTCGTCAGAATATCTGCATCCTGATCTTCCGTAGGAATGTACTGAAGAAACATGATCTTTCGCTACACACAATCTCTAATATAATGATACTAGATATCTATATTCTTAGATCTATCATGAAACATAGGATTAATCGAGATTTTAATGCAACTCTGATTATGACAGTGAATCATTGTCGGATCTAAATGAGATCCAAACAAACTAACCAAGATCTTTCTCATCTAGATAGCCTCACATGCAACTTGACTCGCTGCCATGTATTCTGCTTATACTAAACTGAGTGACATGATTATTTGTTTCCTTCTGTACCAAGAAAAAACTGTATATCTGATACTAAATATCCCCCCTAATGTGCTCTTTATGTTCGTTGGGTTGCCCGCCCAATCTGCATCCATGAAGCCATGCAACTTCACCTCATCCATCTGTCTATACCATAAACCATATTCAGATGTTCCCCTTAGGTATCTCAGGACATGCTTACTCACCTTCCAAAAGAGCCTGGTAGACTTAACCATCTCTCGACTCAGCTGGTTAACCGCATAGAAAATTTCTGGTCTCGTGTTCACTAGATACATTAGCGAACCCACTAACTTTCGATAATCAGTAGAATCCACTACCTCTCTAGAAGTAGCATCCTCTTTCTTCCAGTTTCCTGGAAGAGGAGTATCCATGGGTTTGTATCCCTTCATGTGAAACTTACCTAGTATCTCGCTTGTATACTTTCCTTGAGACACAAAAAGTTCACCATCTTGTTGCCATATTTCCAATCCAAGGAAATAATGAAGGAGGCCCATGTCCTTCATCTCGAACTCCTTTGAAAGGCCCTTGAATGAGTGTATAAGCTGCTCATCACCAGTCAGTATTAAATCATCAACATAAATAACAATGATTAAAATCTTACCCTTGTAGATCCATCTCGAACCTACCACTGATTTGTCAACTGGTCTTGGGACAATTTCCCATGCACTATTTTTGACAATGGAATCATACACCTCCACCATTGCATCAACCAAAGTGGGATCCCGCACTACTTCCTGAAAGGAAGATGTTTTAGTCACAATAATTTTTCTCATGAGAGCCATGTATCCAGTAAATCTATCAGGAGACTGTCTCTATCTACGTTGTGAAGTAGGGGCTCCTACATTCTGTGCAACATCTAGTCTCAATCTATCAGCTTCCATGGTGCGCTTTCTTCCATTTCTGATGGATGGCTCTGCATGAGTGTCTTGCTCCACTCCATGAACCTCCTCATGTGGCTGATCCACATATTGAGACTCATCTTTGGGAACCAGTAGTTCCTCCTCTGCATGCAAGTCTATCTCCCTCTCAAGCGACAACTACATGGATTTCCCCTCATCAAATTTTATATGCCATCGCATAGAAGTCATATTATTGTTAGGAGAATACACATGATAATTATGGGGTGTTTCTATGTACCCCACAAATATCCCAACTTTAGCAGTTAGCTCCAGCTTCTTCTTGGCGTTCTTGGTCACATGCACATAAACAAATGAGCCAAAAATCTTAAAATGAGAAACATCAGGTTTCTTACCAGTGAAATATTCTTCAGGTGTATTCATGCCAAGTACTCTACGAGGACAATGATTTTGCACATAAACCACAGTGTTGCATGCTTCCGCCCATAAATGCATTGGTAGGCCCTGATCATGCAACATCGTTCGTGTTGCACCCACGATCGTTATGTTCTTTCTCTCTGTGACCCCATTTTGTTGTGGGTTATGAGGTGCTATGAGTTCTCTTTGAATTCCTTCTTTTCTATAGAAGTATTTGAATTCATTAGAGATGTATTCTCTGCCATTATCTCTCCTCAAAGCCTTCACTTTCTTCCCCGACTCTTTCTACACCAATGCTTTAAACTCACAGAACTTTGAGAATGTTTGATCCTTCTTCTACATGAAGAATATCCAACATTTACGAGAAAATTCACCAACAAAAATAACATAATACTTATGTTTTGTTGTTGACGCACCTGAGAATGGTCCACACACATCTGTGTGAATTCTATCGAGGATCACCGGAGCATGGTTCTCCTTTTCATGAAAGGTGGAATTTACATACTTTCCCATGGTTCAACCCTTGCACTAATCTAACTGAGCAAGTGTTCCCATTGGAAGTCCATTAGATGATTGTTGCATGACTTTCAAGGCTCCATGATGAAGATGGCCCAATCGCCTGTGCCATAATTCTCCCTCATCTCGACTCGCAAATTTTTTTTCCTTGCCCATCATGGCAGCTCAACCATCTACCTCCATCTTGTAGAGATTATTAACTCAAATCCCTATCTTCTTGAATTGACCCATTTTTTTATGTCACAGAAAGGATTTTCCATCGTTGAAAACAACATCATAGCCTCTGTCCTCCAACATTTCTACTAAGACCAAGTTTTTCTTCAAACTTGGACCATGAATAACATATTTAGATTGAAAAGGTTTACCTGACTCCCTGTGAAAGTTAATGGTACCAATTCCATTCGCACTATATCGTCCATCGTCACCCATCTCTATATGCATTTTGAGATATCTCTCCTCCAAGTCACTAAAAATCTCCTTATCTCTCGTCATGTGGAAGGAAGCGCCACTATCCAAATACCACACCAATCCCAATTCACTTGACACCATGCATGAAATCAAGGAGAATTCAAGTTTAAATTGTGAGGTAAGGGCCTCAATAGCTACAAATCCAATATCCTTCTTGTTCTTATTCTTCTGCGGACAGTTAGTAGTGAGATGCCCATGTTCATGATAGTGAAAACACTTCACTTTGGACAAATCCAGCTTCTTGCCTTTAGACTCATATATTGAATGGAATTTATTCCCCTTCCCTTTCCTTGTCATGGTAGCCAAAGCACAATCCTCTTCATCATCATTCTTTGATGAAGAGCCATCTATGGTGTTCCACCTAAACTCCTCCTGCACCAAATCCGACCATAGTCGTTCCCAATCTAGCAATTTTTCCCCTCCATTGACATAGTCTTGTTAACTATGCCAATTTTTTGGAAGTCCTAGGAGAGCCAAGCTCACAAAATCATCATCGACGACTGTTATTCCCACACTCCCCAAATCATCCCGACATTGGACAAACTTCATGAGATATTTTGGAATGGAGTCACCCTTCTCCATATTGATCTTCTTGAGTTTATCTTTGAGCGCCAATTTCCTATGGTCGTTGTTGTTTTGGAATAGATCCACCAAAGTCGTCCACATTGCATCTGGTGTGGCTTTCCCATGGAGGTTTGAGACAATGTTCTCTCTTACTCCCTCCAATAGGATCCTTATCACCTTTTCCACTTTCTTTTTCCATGCATCAAGATTTGCAGTGTCTGCAACATCTGGCTGAGGAACATCTTTGTCAATGAATTCCTTCAAGCCATTGTCTTCGAGTACTACCTTCATCCTGTCCTTCCAAGAAATTTAGTTCGAGCTGCCCTTGACTGCATACTCTAACCTCAAGACATTGAAATCCATTTCAATCTTGAATCAACTATAGCACCAAGAAAGTCTTTCTGCAAATTTGAATTCTATCCAATCACAAACTCAACTTCTGCAATTTCCTGTGCTCTGATACCATGTAGAAATTTTAAATACAAATTATGTATTGTCTGGATTCTCCTGATCTAACAATTATATACCATTGTTAAATACATAATTGCTTCTACAAATATTCTTGCGGAATTTAAAACATGATCGTCAATCGCAATATCAAGAAGAAAGATCAATCACACATAACATAGATGTTTTGTCGGGAAAGAATAAAGCTAAAAAACCCACTATCATATATTATGTATATATCATGGATCATGAAACAATATAATACAAAACTCTAATCCAATAGCTCTCAGTACAATATACAATCGTCTCACACTGTCATACAAAAATTAACAAATGCATGTGTCAATTTACTGCTTCCAAACAACCTGCCTCCTCTGTGCAATCCCTGTTAATGGAAATACTTGCAATGAATGAATTCCTCTTGCCTAGGCTGTGAAATCCTCATGGGAACATCCAATGTCTAAGTGGTTGCATGATTCCACCCACTAAAGTCACAACTGATAGTCAAATTGATCCTTTCACCTATTATCTCAACTGGTTCTTGTTATAACCCTAAATTGCACCACACATGCTTACCTGGCATCAGGCCAGCTCATACCCCTTCCTTGCCAAAGCCATGCTGAACAAACTCTTAAAAGTACTCTTAAATCAAGTAAAACATGCCCTAAACTAATATTTCATGCGTTGGAATGCTGGCAGGCCTACTACTGCATGCGTTGGAACACTGGCTGGCCCACTACAACCCGTGTTTACCTAACAAAGCACAAAAACAGGAAATTTTCCGACGGGACAAAAAGCTTTGGGTCAGTTAACTGAAACTCCCAGCCATGCATGGTCGAGAGTTTGTCCAAAACCCTAGCTCCTTCTAGCCTATAAAAGAAGGGGTAGGGGTACTATTTGAAAGGAGGAAAAAGATAGCAAAGAAACTCTGCCCAATTGTCGAATCTGTTTGTCCCAACCCTTTAGCCTTTCCTCAAGCTTAAGGAGAATTCAAGCAAAGAAGTTGGAGGACAAAGAAGAGGAGGAGCCCAGGATCAGGATCGAGGAATGGTGGCCGATCTCTATCATTATTGTAAGTTGATTCATCTTCAGATTAATAAAAGAATACTTTTCCCATCCCAACGCATGACTTTTATATGTTTTATTCGATTTATGCTTAATCTCTAACCATCTAGTAGAAGAATAGCATGCATGCGTAGTGTTTTGTCTTGATTATAGGATTGTCTTTGGAATGAGAAGCGCAAGCAAGTGGACAAAGCGCAACAGAGGATCTACATCAAACATCGATAAAAAAAAGGTTAGTAGGTCTTTTCCATGCTTGTGTGTGAAAAAGAGGTTTGAGTGTTGGGGTGATAGGTTAAAAGTGATTTCTTTAGGGTCATGATCTGCATGCAATTTTATCCCTATCTTGTTAGTCTGTAGGGTATTATTTCCCAACAATAGGTCTCCACTGGATCTGACATGCATGTAGTAAACAGTGGTAAATGTTTAGTTGCATGTGAGACCACTGATTGTGAATTAATTAATAATTAATTCATCGATATCTCACTAGTGTAAGTTTAATTATAGCTAGTACAACTGAGCTTAACTCACTTAACTGAGTTAAACTACTTTACAACTCACATAACTACACATCCAAATCTGTTACAACTTTGAATCACTTAGTTACAACTAATTCGACTTGCATGTCCCACCAACCAACCTTTGAACTCAAATTTCCTATAGCTAATTGATTTTCCACTTCAATTAACTATTTCTGAGTACTCATTGAGGATAGATTAATATTTATTGTCCAACTATTATTAAGGGATAATAATAGTCGACATACATCTATAAATAGAATTTTCTCACCATCTATAAATAGATATCATCTATAAATAGAATTGGCTCATCATCTAAAAATAAACTTCCACCTAAAAATAGTCTGAGGCTCCATCCTATTGTAGGTGCATAATTTTCACTACGATCTTCTTGTTGAATCTCAATAAAGATTATGGATAATGTCACCCATTGTTGCCTCATTGATGGCGGTTCGGTCCCAAGTGTAATGTTGAATATTATTATGGAAGAGATAGGATTGTCTTGTACAAATGAAAATGCCAGAAGCATGCTCTCTTATAATAGTCTACAACAAACGACTATAGGTGAGATTAAAGATCTAACTTTAGTTTTGTGCGCACACCCTGAAATAAGGACAACCCTTAGTATCTAGGTAATTGATATGCCAATAATCAATTACTCAATCATCTTGGGAAGAGATTGGAAAGATTTGATGGGTGGATACCTCTCACTCGACTAGACACACTTATCTGCCCCTCGTAATGGTAAAAGAATCATAGTCCTTAGAGAGGGAAGGATTTCACCTTACATAGAGAGTGTCCCACAAGCTAATGTGAACTATATCAAAGAGGACCTAGGGGTGTATTCCATATTTGTTGAGGAGGATAAAGTTCCCTTGGAACAAATTGATTTAGATGATGTTATGTGGCACATGAACTGTGATGGTTCATACTCTAGTGAAGGTAATAGATCTGGAATTATCTTGTACTCTCTAGTGGGGAAAATTCACAACTTTTCTTATAGGTTGGAGTTTACTTGAACAAACAATGTCACTGAATTCAAAGATTTATTATTAGGCATTGAAAATGCCTATAATCTAGGTTGTGGTCACCTTACAGTTTTTGGAGATTCTGAGCTTGTTGTGAACCTTGTACATAAGATATACTCTCCTAGCAACAGGTTGATAAAACAATACACCCAAACTGTTTGGGCACTTATCTCGAACCTATTATATTTCAAAATTACTCATTTTAAGAGGGAATTGAGCTCAATGGTTGATCAATTAGCTGTTTTTAAAGCCTCTCCTAATCGAAAACTTATACCACACACACCTTATTGTACTTTTTAATCTCTATATCATCCACATATCCCTGACAATACAAAATCCTTGAAGGTCTTCCCTAGCGATGAGAGCACCTGTTCTTTCATTCAAAATGAACCTTATAATCCCAAGGAAATTATATCTATAGAAGATAACAAGATTCCTAAAGGCTTGACTCCTCTAGAGAGTTCATTTTCATTGAGTGATGTAGGAAATAAAGAGAAACATAAAGAAGAGGAATCCAAAAGGAAGGTGGGTCAAACCATCTCCTTGAAAATTGGGACACTCGAGTCTCCAAATAATGTTAAAATAGGTGCCCAATGTTCTGATGAAGAGAAAACGAAGTTTGCCAAGCTACTTGGTTAATTTCAAGATGTTTTTTCTTGGTCTTATGAGGATCTTAGTGGTTTTGATCCTGCTCTTATACAACATGCCATTCCCATCAAGGAAGGCATAAAACCAGTTAGGAAAAAACAAAGACCTACCAACCCTTCATGAGAAGAAACTATTCGAAAGGAGTTGGAAAAACTCTTGAAAGATGGAATCCTCTTTCCGGTCTAATATTCTGAATGGGTTTCCAATTTGGTTCTTGTTCGGAAAACAGCCAGACAGATCAGATTATGCGTTGATTTTCATGCATTAAATCGGGCTAGTATAAAAGATCGCTTTCCTCTCCCTAACATGGAAATTATTTTGCAGCAAGTTGCAAGATCACAGATGATGTCCTTACTTGACGATTTTTTCGGTTACAATCAAATCAAGGTAAAAAGGGAAGATAAATATAAAAACACATTTATTACTCGTTGGGGTACCTTTTCTTATGAACGCATTCCTTTTGGCTTATCTAACGTAGGTACCACTTTTAAAAGAGTTATGCAAATAGATTTCGACTATTTGATCAACAAGATCATTTATATCTACCTTGATGACTTAACTGTGTACTCTAAAAACCAATCAAATCATTTTGATCCTCTGAAAAGAGTTCTCATGCGATGTAGGAAATTTGGCATCTCTCTAAATCCTTCTAAGTCCATTTTTGGAATTACCAAGTGCAAGCTCCTTGAACACATTGACTCTGATTCAGGAATAAGCATTGATCCTGAAAGGATTGCTGCTATCCTTAATCTGCTTTTTCCCACTTCCAAGAAGGAGGTTCAATATTTTATGGGTGTTATTAACTTGGTTCATAGGTTTGTTCTGGATTTTGTTGTGATGGTCAAACCAATTCATAATATTCTTAAGAAAGATCGTTCTTTTTTTTGGACAGATGATGTCGAAAATGCTTTTGTAAGGATCAAGAAAGCAATCAGTTCCACACCGATTTTGGCGAAGCCATATTTTGATAAAGAAGTCATGATATATACTAATGCCACTGAGGAAGTAATTTCTGCTATCCTAATGCAAAATGATGACCAAGGTAATGAAAAACCAGTGGCTTACATGAGTCAAAGTTTGTTTGATGATGAATTTAAATATTCTTTTATTGAAAAACATGCTTTCACTCTTGTTAAACATGTTGAAATTTTTTGCCATTTCATCTTAGGAAAGCATACGTTGGTAAAAGTCCCTTTTCTCGTTGTTAATTTTTTTCTCTCACAGACTTATCTTTCAGAGAATATTGCACATTGGATTTCCATGATCCAGGGGCATGATTTGAATATCGTGACTTCTACCACTATCAAGGGACGTGACTTAGCCCTTCAATTAGCTCATCATGATGAGAATAGTGAAGAAATTGATGAATAGGATAATTCTCTATCAACACTATTCTACATTGATAATCATATCCTTCCTGTGTCTGAACATCCTATGTATAATAATTTAGTTTACTACTTACAAAACCAAAGATGTCTAGACAATTTAGACACTCACCAAAGAAGAAGACTTCGTCTTGAATCCGCAAGATACATCATTATAGGTGACTTCTTGTTTCAAAGATCTCTTGATGGTGTGTTTCTTTGCTGTGTAAATAATGAGGATGCACAGAAACTGTTGCAAGAAAATCATGGTTCTTCAAATTTTGTCATTCATGTAGGAGGTCATTTTTCTGCTAAAACCACTACTTTTAAAATTATTAGAAAAGGATACTATTGGACTTCAATATTTTGTGGCTCTTATCTTTTTTTGAGATCTTGTGACAAGTGCCAAAAATTTACTGGGAAATAATGCCTTTTAGCCATGCCATTACAACCTATCCTCCCATACTTTCTTTTTTCAAAGTGGGGATTGGATTTTATTGGTCGTATTAATCCTCCATCTTAAGCAGGACAATTTTTTATTTTTACAGGCACAAACTATTTTACGAAGTGGGCTGAAGTTGTCCCACTTAAACATTCGACGGATGATCAGGTGATTTTTTTCTGTGAAAATAAAATCTTTTCCATATTTGGTCTTCCATTGGAAATTATTACAGACAATGGTCCCGCTTTCATTTATGCTAAGATGGCCCAATTTTTAGCTAAGTTGGGGTTTAAACATTTCATCTCATCAACTTATTATCCTCAAGGGAATGGACAGGCTGAGTCTACAAACAAGAATCTGGTGAGAATCGTCAAAAGGTTGATCAAAGATAAGCCTCATAAATGACACACTCTCCTCACTTACGCCCTTTGGGAAGATCAAACTACCGCCAAGGTAAGCATTGGTTGCACACCTTTTCAACTTGTTTATGGTCAAGAAGCCATCCTTCCTACTGAGCTGGAACTTTCTTCTTTAAGGTTGATGCTACAGATCGAAGAATTAAATTCTTCTGATGTTTGAAAAAGGATAAATGCACTCCTAGCTTTAGAGGAGCAAAGGATTTTTTCCTTGGATAATATAAAAAGGAGACAAATGACTGTTAAGAAGTATTTCAACAAGAGTGTCAAAATTGTCAAATTTAAATTCAATGAAAAGGTACTGATATGGGGTTCAACTCATGCTCGTAGGGGAAGACACTAGAAATTTAAAAAATTATGCCTAGGTCCTTTGAAGATCACTTTTGTCCTGGATACTAACTCTTACATTTTAAAATATTTACAGGAGTGATTGTTTTCCTACAACATTAACAGTTCTCACGTAAAACACTATGTGGAACCAACTTGAAAATTTTTAACGCTGGTTGGATTTTTTGTATATTAGTAGTCTAGTTTTGGTTTCATTTTCATCACTGCTTTTAAATTACACTTTTACCGTAGTTTAAATTCTTCTTTCCTTTTAATATCTTCTTGTTTCTTTTACAATTCTCTCATTTTATTTCATCTATTTTAAATTTTGCAATCCCATTTCTGTCATGAGTTTTATTGTTTTTCATCTTTTTGGTTTAATTTTGGTCAAGAATAAGATGGTGGATCAGTTCTGTCACAATGAAACTCCTGCAAGGTATTGTTAGGCAATAACAATCAATCTTACATAGTTGTTATGATCTTCCCCCTGAAAGCATAATTGAATTTGTTGTCTGCGTTCACTGTTGTCTTATAAAGAAATTGGTTATCTCCCACTTCTGCTTTCCATTTATTCATCCACTTTAGAGTTGAAAGAGAAAGTCCATAAAAAAAATTCTCCTTGAAGTAGAGAGAAAATTCTGGTTGAATGATTATGCATACAGAGATAAACCCCCTCATGCTTAACATTTTTTATGAGTTATTCCCAAGTTACCGGTCATTTTCAGATTAAATCCGCTTACTTCCCCCTATTGCATAATCATTCTGGTTATACCTTCTTGATCTATTGTTCTTGGTCTATGAAACCATACATTATGAGTTCTTAATCTATTGGAAACATATTTCCCTGTGAAGTTGCCAGCTTTTTGACGATTAAAATTGCAATGAGGATTTCACCCTTAAAGTATTGCTAAAGCCTACTATTTAAACTATGCTAATGATATATAATAATAGTAGGTGAGACCCCTTGTAGAATGGAGGCTCAAAGATAGTCTTATCACACATTTTATGTTGATGTTTCGATGTTTCTTGCAAGTTATATATGATTGATGATGCAATATTGGTTTTGTTTGCGAAAAAATGGCAGATGGATAATGCATTTTATGTGTTGGTTCCGTTATTCTAAGCTCTAAATTCCATGTTTTGAATGCCTTATAATTATTGTTATTACATTTGATATTTTCATCATGAGTCATTACTTGTTACACCTACATAAGACACATGTTAGTAACAACAAGAAACAAGAGCAATGGAAAGAGACTTATGAAAAAAATCCAAGAAGAGGAACTATACTATACTATGCTATGCTATGTACAAATAAAATAAAAAGGAATTAGTGTTATAACTAACTAGCAATGGTTAGTTGCTATACGATTTGTATTGAGTTATATTGGGCTCATTTGATATATGTTATGGTATGGTTTTGGAAATGGTTAATATGGATTGGGGTGGCACAATTGGCAAGAAATATGTGCAAGTTTCGATGCATGGAATTAATGGCATGGGATTAATGGTATGGTTTTGGTTAGCTGTCATGTACTATGAAATTGAATGGAGTGCAGGATTTAAGTGACATGCAGTAAATGAACGTCACTCCATACTTCTCCCACTGGGTTGTCACCCTAGAATGGTTATTGTTCATTTGGTTTTGTTGTGGTTAAGCTCTGAGATTAAATCCTGGAAGGAACTGCTCGACCAACTCGCCCTTTTTAAACACATTGGTTACATGTATGGTTCTTTTCTCCCATCCATGAATTTGATCTATATATGAAACGAAGGATGGCTCGGCAATGTGTTGGTCTGTGTTTTCCTGAGATTGGAAACTGTGTAAATGTGTGAGTGCTTTCTATGGAATGATTGTGTGGTTATTCATTTGCAAATGGAAAAATTGATGGTTGAAGTTGTGATTTCATTGGTTGTTCTGTGTGGTGGAAACTGTGATGGCTCACTCTTTTTTTAAGTATTTATGGGTGTTTTGTTGGAGGGTTTCTCTCTCTTTAGACTTTTTGGATTCCTCCTAACAATTAACGGTAACCATACCCGGCTATATTCAGTTTTTATGGCATTGTTGTGTATGGTCACTATGTATCCTCTAGAGCCATGTTCGTGTGTTTTTCACCTGGTTGTGGGCGCATTCTTGGTATTGGCATCAACATAGTTGGTTATGGGGTGGCCATTATACCAAGAAGAATGATTTATGGTTCTTGGTAGTACCTGGGGTCCACATTTCCATTAGCATTGTTATAAATTGGTTCAGCTATTGGGAAAAGCATGAGGTTTATGCCTCTGCGCATTCTTGGTATTGGTCACTATCTAGTGAGAAATCTCTGCTCCTCTGCATCATTTCCTACCCTACCTAGTGTTGAGCTGTCACATTATTTTACAAGATAAGATTTATAAAATATTGTGGTTCCACCATGCTTGTTTCGAAGGTTTCCCACCTACTGTTGATATGGTCGACCTCCAGTCTCCCTGTGTTTTGGTGACCAAGCAAACTCTTGATTATTTCTTGTGTTCATGGTTACAGAGCCTAATTTCGATAACCGTGGCCAGTCACACTCTTGTCAGTTATCTTGTTGACTGTCATATGTTCATTGAGTGGTTATGACATTTTCTTTAAGTATTTTCTCATCTATGTTTGATCGGCTTGTTGGAAAGTTGTAATTGGGAATGCAAATTGGTATACAGTCACTGTCTCCTTTTGTTGTGATAATTGCATATATAACTTAGCTCATTTTTTAGTAAATTGGTTGATTGGGAGTAAACGGTAATGTATATTCACAGGGATGCCTATTTTCGTTATGCCTTGGTCTGTGTGTTCATACAACGTGGTATAAATTGAAGTTGGTGGTTGTTGTGTGCTTAATTTTTTTCGGTCGGGATTATTGCAAGTTGGAAAGTTGATGATTCTAACTTGGTTGTTTACTGTGTATGGTTTATGGAGACATCGTGCATAATTTTGTTCTATTGCACCATCAGATATGAAGCACGGGTTTTGTAGTATGGTTTCATTACAAATTTAATTGATTAATATTGTCCAAAGAATGGGATCGGGAAAGTTTTAAAAGTTTGTTCAACTCAGGAAAATAACTGTTTCTATGTTTGATTTGGGAAATTACAAATTCTGGGAATTGGTTGATATTCTATAGAAATATATGCTCGATAGAGATGATACAATATGACTGTGTGTTCCTGTGGAATTTCTTTTAAATAAAAAAAGAAGTAAATGAAAAGAAACAATAATTCTATTAACAGGAAGGTTGAAAGGCATAGTGATTCAGAGTATGATGTTACACTATGTTAATGAAAAAAGTTTGAATATTTAAATGTGGGACAGTGAACACGTTTTAACACACAATAATTGTTTAATTGGTGTTGGATAATTTGTATTGGATACTGAATTGTTTTTATGGATTACTTAATTAGTTTTTCTAACAATATTCATTTTTTTCCCTACCATTATTTCACTTTTCGTGCATTACAACTCCCCTCGCCTTCCGATATTCACTATCCACTCCATGTTCTTAAAATTTAATTATAGTTAAGATAAATTATGTATTACGATAGTCAAAGTATCGCACAGGGATAAATTACAGTGATATATTCTTTTGATTTACAATACAGTTGTTTGTTAGATGTTGTGAGAAGTAATCATGATCTTTTCCCCCTCATTTTAACACTTTTTTCTCAATACAATCCCTCACATATCCCAGAACCCTTGTTCACCCCTTGCTCATTGACAAGAATTAAACAATTTCTATGGTTTGGATTGCATGAGTCTGATATTATGTTGTTGATCCAAATTTTGTTTCATATTTAAAAGAGTTGTCATGTATGGTTGTTGAAGAAACTATTTGCTAATCAATAATCCATACAGGAATGATCTTTTTCAGCAGAGGTAGCCATGGTCGGGGTAACAAAGGAAGAGTAAATTGGAATAAGGACCCTAGAAGGCCAAGGTTCTCTATACACTTTGATGCATACTCGCAAGAGTTAGGCCATCTATTTCAAGATGGATTTGTTAACTAGATTGGGCAAGGAATGGTCCAACCTATTAGTAGTCTGTAAATTTTGTCCAACCGATAGACAAACAACAGAGGTAATTGTTTCAACCTAATTTAGAGCTATGCACTAGCTTGCTCAACTCAGAAAGGGCTCTTGCATGTCACTTGATATTTCTTTGTAAATCAGTGGCTAGATTTATTTTGTTTTGGGGGTTTTTATAAAGTTGTTGGCAAGGAAGGGGAGGGACACTTAGGGCTATGGAGTCAAAATTTGGAAAGATAATGAAAACAATGATTGGTCGGTAGAACTCTATAGAGGATAAAGGTTAAATGAGTCAATGACTCTGAGTTGTAAATTGTATTTAAGTAGAGTGTAAGAAGAAGGAGAAAAAAAATAACTGCATCAGAGCATTACTGAAATGAATTCTGAATTAGCTAGGAATAAAATTACACAGTTTAAATTTCTTAAGACGAGAGCATCACAAGATGAATTATGTGCCTTTGAATCTCCAATTTAAACAGAATAAAATTTAAATGGAATTAAATAACACAAGAAATACATATAATTAAAGGAGACAAAACTCACGTCACCACCATTAGAATCTTTTCATAGAGACTTCAAGAGCTTCTTCATATGTATTCAATTTAGCTCCAAAAATTACAATTGAGTTCAGAAACAATTAAAAGGTACCCTTGCACTTCTGCCAACATTAATTCATTAAGGACTTCTAGCATTTATAAAATTCGATTACAAAGGTTGAGCTAAAATGTTTCAGCTTCTAAAACCAACTACAATAATTTCAACTTACAGTCTTGGTATGTGAATCGATTTACAATGATTAAACAAAAGTGCTTCATGTATCCACAGTCGATTTATCTGACTCTTCGGATTCTATCTTCACCATCTTTATTGCTTTGATATTATGTCGAACCCACCAATCTTGTGACACTTGGAGGCTATTTGTTGGTTCCTGGAAAATTGCTTTTTTTCTTGCCTAGCTGCACTATCTCTTTCCATTGCAAGTCATAATGGATATCATAATCCATCATTTCCTTTATCAGGATCTTCAGTTCAATGCAAGTGGCATAATTCATGGTTGGCAGCCCAATATTCACGGTCTTGAACTTATTTAAGATCTCAAAATCTGTGGTCAAATATTCCACCAGATTTGTCCCCTTCAAGTTTTCCTCCAGGATTTCAAACTTGGAGTGATCCATTCTGCATTGGGAAAGGTGAGAGTGGTATTCCTACTGATCATGCAATTTCCCTTTTCCATCCCAAAATGATGGGAATCCTTTGATGAACAACTCTTGAAATAGATATTTGAATTCTTGTATGATCTTCTCCATCTACATTGCAATGGTTTGGACTGATTTAAGCAAGTTATGCTTGGCAATGACTCTTCTGGCCCAAATGATCAATGTAGTCCTGTCTTTGATCCCAATGTTCTGAAGTTCAGTAGTGGGGATGGAATTCAGCATATTTATATCATTCCGAGCCCACTCTGAGGGTTTCTTTGCTAGCGTTTCACTCACAATAGTGCATCTTCTCCTAGATGTGATGGCCATGCTATGTTTTTCATCGATGAAATTCAAGTATACCTTGAAATTAGCAACTTCAGCAGCAATGGAGTCCCAAATGACGTGTTTGGCCCCTTTCAACAGTCCTTTTCCTTTCAACCTTGTCTTCAACTTATCTACTCTTTCCTATAAATCTTGATTCTCATTCTTTTTTGTCTCCAGGAACATCTTCAACAAGTATGTGTAATACCTGAAGTGACTTAGTGATTGGAATTTCACTAGTTGTTTGTGTATATTATTAGTTATGAATTTATCAAAACTGATACAGACTGGTTGACTGGATTCTGACTGAAAAAAGGTTAACAAAAAACCCAGCATGACCTCAACTACATATTTGTCATTATCTAGACCTAAAATCAGATTACGTATGGAACAATCCTACTGGATCTCGATAACCATGTTATTTACATTCATTCATGGACAGACTCTCAGAATACTGCTTGGGTTTGACAATTGTTTGCAAAAATATGTTTTTTACCTCGCGGGAACATTCCCTGTAAATTGTGACTATCTTTTCTTCATCGAAGGTTTCATACATTGTGGAAGGGGACTTTGGTATGTCAAGGGTGTATCGAACAGACAGGAAATCTATTCTACACAAGACCTCTGACCCTAACCTATTTAAAATGACCCTCTCATCCTGTGAGTATTGCTCAATGCACCAGATGATGAATTCTGGGAAAGGGAAGGCGACTTCGATGACGTAAGAGACTATGGAGTCTTGGACTTCTTTGAGAAAGGGTATTTGTCTCCCTACATGATCTGGAAAATTGGCTCTGGATGCAAAGATGGGTGAGACAGTTATTTTGGTATCAAACACATCAGATTTTGTGTCAATTAGGGCTTCTTCGCTTAGCGGGGGATCTTTCTCTGTTACGGACAAAACGATGGGATCCATGGTGATGATTAAAAATACCTACGAATGAGCATAAAACATGTGAATTTGGTGTACTATTGAGCTTAGGTTCGACTGGAGTGGTCATTCCACTTTCAACATTTCAAATGATTTGAAAAACATAAAATAATGACGAGGGTCCCCTTCCTTATATACGCTTCTCGACATCGGGGACGAGGCAAAGCGGTTTGGGGTAGACCACTTTTCACCCCGATATGCATATGGTGGCACCACGTGGTCTTGAGGAAAAACCATAATATTTCCATTGTCCCACCTTCAAATAATTAAATCCCACGCTAGTTCTCCGCCTGATATGGCTACTGACCGTTGATCTATGGTGCCTGAGATATGTGGTCTGTCGTGTCCCATCAAATCTGTGCCTCTTATAGGTTTAGCCCTTTTTTGCGAGGTGTGGACCCATCCTCCAATATATCATGTCTCCACACCGGTTTATTCCCTCACTAAATCCTGAGACTTGGATCCCATAAAACAATTGTTATGGTGATAACATAGGCTCCAACTAGGGATGTTATCCTCCCTGCGAGGTAGAAAAGAATGGTAGACCGAGTTCCTACCCATTGGGCTATGATTTATTACTAGAATCTAAATCTACCAACCTTTATTCAAAAACTCAAAATTGACCCAGCATAGCTCAGGGATTTCACCTCGAGCTTCAACTATGCTGCTTTTATTTCAACTTCTTCATGCAAAAATAAAACACAAAAATGATTATGTACAATGAATGGAAGAGGTGATGATTCTTTAAACAATATATTGTTTGAGTAACCTGCCATTCACAGGCCCTCCTCTAACGATGTCTCCATTACTCTCCAGTAGTAGGTAGACATTACTTCCACGGTATGCTGCAATATTGAATGGTCCCAACCATAGATGGTTGAACTTCCCATGTTTTCCCTTATCTTCATTTTTGGCATCCTATCTTAGTACCAAGTCTCCTAGTTTGAAATCATCCACTTTGGTATGCTTGTCAAAACCTTTTTTGATCTTTTCTTAGTGCAGTTGAGCATTATTGAAGGCCTTTTCCCTAGTTTGTTGTACACTGATTAGTTCATCCTTTATTCTTTGAGTGGCATTTGTTTCTGCATCTTGTTCATGTAACAACATCATCACTGGAAATCCCAATGCAGTAGGAAAAATAGCCTCTGTGCCATAAACAACCTAAAAATGTGGGGTGGCAATAGATCTCTTTGAGGTGATTATGTTAGCCCATAGTTCATGGATGAGTATTTTGTGCCAATCCTTTTTGTTATCTTGCAACAGTTTCTTGATAATTCTGAATAAGATTTTATTTTAGGACTCAACCAACCCATTTCCTTGAGGGTAGTAAGATGTATAATGGAAAAGGGTAATATTGTAATCACTAAAAAAATTCTCTATTTTCTTGGACTTGAATGTTGTTGCATTATCTGTTATGATCTTGATTGGGCATCCAAACCTGGACAAAATATTACCTTCTAAAAAATGGATGATAACAACATATGTTGCCTGCCCGGTGGGAACTGCCTCAATCCACTTAGTGAAGTAATTTGTTGTTGTTGTAATCCACTTGTGTTGAGCTGAGGATTGTGGACGTATTTCTCCTATAAAATCAAGGCCCCACTATCTGAAAGGTGTCTCAACAGAGATGGGTTTCAAGGGAAGAGGTTGCAATTTTCTTTTCCCATCAAAAATTTGTCATTCATGACATATTGAAACCTCTTTATAGACATAAAAAAAATGCTAGGCCAATAAAACCCAGCCCTCAAAATCTTGTGCATAGTGGTTTTCCAATAATGGTGTCCTCCATAGTCACCCTTATGAAATTATTTGATGTTCTTCTCATCTTCTTCTTCCAACAAACAACTCAACAAAATTCCCCCTTGGATCTTTCCAATACAGAGACTGATTTACTATACAAAAATTTGTTGGTTTCATATTTAATAATCTAGCCTTTGTTTTACTCAATTCAGAAGGAGACTGTAGATTCATCAATACATAAATGATGTTTTCATACCACGGGGAGTCAAGAAATTTCGAGGATATCTGAGGAGTTCTCTCTTCCTCTACACCTGTTGACAAGTCAACCATGAAATTTATTCCTAAGAGTTCACAATTTGTTTGTGCCATCAGCTTCGCAAGCCCTTGTACCTTGATCAACTTGGTGGGTTTGATCTCAAGGTCATACTCTAACCAAACTGCTATCCATTTACCCCTCTTTCCTTCAATATCAGGTTAGGTTAAGATGTCTTTTATAGAAATAATAGACACATAAGAAATAGTATGGGAATGCAAGATGTAAACTCTAAATTCTTTCAAGGCTTTGACTAGCACATATTCTTTCTTCTCCATGATATCATAATTCAAAGGGGCATCCCTCAATGTCTTGCTTTAATATGCAATGGGCTTCTCAAAAATTTTCTCATCTTTCTGTAATAAAACACCAACAATTGTGTGTTCTGAGGAAAAATAGAACAATCTGAAGTCCTTTTCAAAATTTGGGTTGCCCAGTACTAGAGCCTTGGTCAATGCCATTTTGATGTCTTCAAAGGATTCTCTGGCTTCAGGGGTCCACTTTATTTCATTCCTTTCTTGAGCATGTTCGTAATATACTTTATGATTTCAGCCAAATTAAGGATAAACCTCCTTAGAAAATTCACTTTTCCCAGGAAAGATTGTACCTCATTTTTACTTCTGGGTATGCCAATTTTTAAAATTCGCTCAACTTTGTTGGGATATACCTTTATTCCCTCTTTTGAAATAATGTGACCCAACATCCTTCCTTCTTCCATAGAAAAATTTGACTTTTTAGGGTTCAACAAGATTCCAAACTTTCTACACTTCTGAAATGCCCTTCTTAGATGCTTGAGGTGTTCTTCATCCGAAACAAAATACATAGTGATATCATCTAGGTAGATAACAATGAATTTGTCTTTTTCATTAGAAAAATATATGTCCATAGCTCTTTGAAATGTTTCCCTTGCATTCATGAGTCCAAAAGGCATCTTGGCATACATGAATGTTCCCCATGGAGTTGTGAACGATGTCTTTTCCTCATCATCAAGGTGCACCATAATTTGATTGTATCCAGAGAAGCCATCCAACATTGACATTTTCTGAGAACCTGCCACTTTCTGTAAAATGTGATACATTTTAGGTAGTGGGTAGCTTTCCTTTAAAGATACTCTGTTCAGATTTCTAAAATCCACATACAACCTGATTTCTCCACTCTTTTTTCTGACTGGCACGAGATTTTCCACCCATTCAGAAAACCTCAGGGATACTATGATCTTGGATTCAAATAGATTATTTACCTCTTTCTCAATCAAGGGCAGCAACAAAGGGTTTATTCTTCTTAATTTCTACTTGAAAGGTTTGTAATCTTCTTTGATTGGGATCACATGTTGAATTATATTGGTGTCATAAACTTTTAGATCTTCATAGCTCTAGGAAAAAACATCAAGGAATTCTTTCATTAATTTTATATATTTATCATTGACTTCAGGGCTGAGCGTTCTAAAAAGCTTAATGATTTTGGGATCCTCTTGAGTCCCAATATTTAAATGTTCTACATCTCCTTCGTTTACTGTGATTTTTGGACTTCTGGCCACATCATTATTATCAAAGAGTTTCTCCAATGGGACCAGACCCTTGGAAATGATGTTGTTCTTTAGCTGAACTATGTCTCTACCCACAATCTGATTGTTGAAGTACCCATCCTTGGTGAAATCAACTGCATCTACCTCTTCATCATAGTATTCCTCATCAATGTTCAGATTTTCAAATTCATTCTCCATCTTGAGGAAGCTTTCTATTTGTTTGCCATCTTCAAAAGCCTATCGGTACTTAATATTATCTGGTACTGTTGGCCTGTACTTGACCTCAACCTCATATTTTTTGTTAGGGAAGATTGGAACTTTGAAAATTGTTGCTGAAGTATCCAAGGCATCAACAATATGATTTTGCTCTCTTGGAATTGTTGAAAGTTTATATTCTGGAAATTTCTCAAGGAGATATAGCACTAGGTTCCTATATGCCCTCAGTCTGGGATGCTTTTCTTGGTATATTCCTTTGATTTGATTGATAATTAGCTCAGATTCTCCATGTACAACTATTCTTTTGGAACCCAATTCTTTCAAAACCTTCAACCCCAATATTAATGCTTCATATTCGGCCATGTTATCCATGCACTCAAAAACAAGTTTGTAAGAACACAATTTTGAATCATTTTTGGGGTGATTGATCCATATGCCATCACCTGCTCCTTCTCTGCAAGCATCTCCATAGAAACTCATATTCCATATCTGATCTTCTATGTTATCTTGTTTCCTTGAAAACTTTTCAATTTGTTGATCATGTCTCTCTTTGTCAGCCATATCAATTTTTGGCTCTTTCTCTTCAAAACATAGGTCATTGAAGAAAAAGGAAGACCCCAATTCAGTTTCCAGAGAGTAGATAGGATGATTACTTGGCTATGACCTATTGTTGACCATGTATTTGAGAAAAAACTCTCTGTACAACCTTTTGTCTTGACCAAAGACAGGGATGGTGACATATGACATGCCCATCTGGAGATTTCCCTTTAATTTTGCAGCCCATGAACTAGATAACAACATGCCAAACTTGGGAGGAATATTAACAACCACTACATCCATAACCATGTTCTTTGCTGGGATTTGTGCTAAAGATACCACTAGATATTTGATAAGACCCAGGTACTTCACCTTCCTGGAATCAAAAGAGAACTGGTCTTTGTAAAGCCTTGTGATGTCGAGGCCTAGTTGGTCCATGACCACCTTGGGAATCAGGTTATGAGATTCTCGTGAATCCAACATGGCATTGTGCAGAGTCTTATCATGGATTTTCAAGTGGACATAGAAAGGGGAAAATTCTTCATTATCAATATTTTCCTCTATTCATGGACCAAATAAGATGGTAGGGTGATCATCTTGTATATTTAGGGTATCAAAATTTTGTTTCATCTTAAGAATCTTGATGATCTGATTTCTATATTCACTATTCTTGATTAATTCATTGAATGGCATAGAAATTTTAATCTTGGTAATATCACTTTCAAAATTAAAGGAGGATGAGGTTTTCTCTACCTCTTTGGTGACTATTTCTTTCCTTGCATCTAGTATTTTCTTCTGGGAATATTCTTTATGATTTCCTTTTTCTACATTACCCTTTGCAGCAGAATCCTTTTTGGGTTGACTTGAAGAGGGTATGTTAATCTGAGCTTCATTGGTGGGGTTTCCTTTTGGAGAATTTCCCTTTGGGGGGTTTTCAGGAACTCTCTAATTTCAATGATTGTATTGTTTCTAGAATTGCATGATGTCATCCTACAATCCTGCTTGGTAATATTCCCTTTCTATTGATAACCTTTCCTCTTCATCTTGCATGAAGATCTCATTTGCATCCATGAACTAGTCATGCCCTTCTTTAGTCAAAAACACCTATGTTTCTTTATTATCACATAAATTCATGTTGTCTTCAAAATATCCTTCATATTTCTCATTTACATCATTATTTTTAAAAGGAGGCCTTATTTGTTGATCCCCTTGATTTCCTTGATTCGCCTGATTTCCTTGATTCCACTAATTTCTTTGTTCTCTTTGTCTGATTTGTGGGATTGTTGGTCTCCTCGAATTTCTAGGTGGACCATCAACTTGTTCTCTGGGATTAGGCCTATTTTCTAAATCCATTCTCTCCATCATTCTCATCATCGTTTCGAGCCTTTATTCTGACGTTTGTGAGGTTGAAGGTTGTTCCTTATCTAGATCATTGTTCATGTCCCTTCTAGAGTTAGATTTGATCTTTCCTGAAGCCATTAGATTCACTTTGACCTCTATGGCATTAGTCATCATGTCATCTAATTAAGAATATCTTCATTCTCTCAATAACAAAGAAAAATCACTTTCAAAGGAATCAACATATATGAGTTGAGAATCTTTAGGGGGGGGTTTACCACAGTAGGAATCAAATTATAGGCCTTTACAAATATGGCTGAAAACTCTTGCACTGTTTCATCAGGTGATATGATCATGTTTTTATACTAAGTTAACAATTGAAGGGGATTT
The DNA here is from genome assembly GCA_010110895.2 of Picea sitchensis. Taxonomy (NCBI): domain Eukaryota; kingdom Viridiplantae; phylum Streptophyta; class Pinopsida; order Pinales; family Pinaceae; genus Picea; species Picea sitchensis. The sequence goes on along the minus strand of SNQJ01S0065287.1, from coordinate 9,031 downwards.
TTCTTGTTGCCCCATTTTGTAAGAAAATTGGTTTTAGAGGCCTTAAAGTTTATGATACTAGCTGTTGGAAGAGATCTGAACCATTTCGTCACTTCTCCTACAAGGCTTTGTGAAAACAGTCTCATTTTTGCATCTTCAAATTCTACTTCTTCCAAGTATATAAATTCATTGAACCATTCTAGAGGTTTCTGAGCTGACATGCTACCTTCAACATCATATATTTTAATCCTTAAATTATACTCTTGAGGTAAATCATGTAGTTGAGTGGGCAGTACAAGAGGAGAAAATCTAGATGCCATGGTTGTTGTGAGGGGTAGAGTTGGTTGTTGGTTTTGAGTGTGAATCACTATGGGATTCGCAGATGCAGCTAAAATCAAATCTTGGAATCTCTTTTCGTCAAATATGATCTCACTCAAACAATATTCAGATTTAGTTCTGAACAGAGTTTGTTCAAATTTTACATCAAACTCAAGGTCTGCAATGGTCGTCACTCCATCTATAGGTAAGGATAGATATCATTCCAAACACAGCACTGGGATTACTTGCTTTTATTTTCTTTTATGTACAATATTTTCAGGATCAAACACAGGGATTGCAGCTTCTGGGTCTGGGTTTCTCCTGGTGTGAATTCTCTTGGGAGCCAGGATTTCTAGCTTACACTGCTTGGTGCAACTGGTCTCTTGGTAACGGAGTCACCATGGAAAAACTAATCTCAGCCAATAAGGTATTTGATCCACTTTCACCCTCAGGGATCAAAACTAAATATTTAATTCATTCTTCTCCCAAGGAATATTTCTCTTTCATTCCCCGGCAATGACGCCAAAATGTTAGCACTCTGTAAAAAATTTATGTCTGATATAAAAACAATAGAGGTAATTATTTCAACCTAATTTAGAGGTGGGCACTATCCTGCTCAACTCAGAGAGGGCTCTCTCATGTCACTTGATATTTCTTTGGAAATCGATGGCTAGATTTAGTTTTCTTTGGGGGTTTTTATAAAGTTGTTGGTAAGGAAGGGGAGGGACACTTAGGGCTATGGAGTCGAAATTCTGAAAGTTAATGAAAACAATGATTGGCTGGTAGAACTATCCAGAGGATAAAGGCTAAATGAGGCAATGAATCTAAACTGTAAATTGTATTTAAGAAGAGTGTAAGAAGAAAGAGAAAATAAATAACTGCATCAGAGCATTACTAAAATGAATTCTAAATTAGCTAGGAAGAAAATTACACAGTTTAAATTGCTTAAGACGAGAGCATCACAAGATGAATTATAGGCCTTTGACTCTCCAATTTAAACAGAAGAAAATGTAAATGGAATTAAAGAACACTAGAAATACATACAATGAAAGGAGAAAAAACTCATATCACCACCATTAGAATCTTTTCATAGAGACTTCAAGAGCTTCTGCATATGTATTCAATTCAGCTCTAGAAAATTACAATTGAGTTTAGAAACAACTAAAAGGATCCCTTTCACTTCTGCCAAAATTAATTCATTCTGGACTTCTAGCATGTATACAATTCTATTACAATGGCTGAACTGAAATGTTTCAGCTTCTAAAATCAACTTCAATAATTTCAATTGACAATCTCGGTATGTGACCCGATTTACAATGATTAAAAAAAATGTTTCATGTATCCATGACCAATGTATCTGACTCTTCGGGTTCTATATTATCCATTTGTATTGATTTGATCTTTTGTCGAAATCGCCAATCTGGTGACACTTGGAGGCTATTTGTTGGTTCCTGGAAAATTGCTTTTTTTCTTTCCTAGCCACACTATCTCTTTCCACTGGAAGTCGAAAGGGATATCGTAATCCATCATTTCCTTTATCAGGATCTCCAAGTCATTGCAAGTGGCATAAGTCATGGTTGGTAGCCCGATATTCACTGTCTCGAATTGATTTAAGACCTCAAAATTTGTGGTCAAATTTTCCACTAGATTTGTCCCCTTCAAGTTTTCCTCCGAGCTTTCAAACTTGGAGTGATCCATTATACATTGGGATAGGTGAGAGTTGTATTCCTCCTTATCGTGCAATTTCCCTTTTCCATCCCAAAATGATGGGAGGCCTTTGATGAAAAACTCTTCAAATAGATCTTTGAATTCCTATATGCTCTGCTCCATCTACATGGGCTTGGTTTGGACTGATTTAAGCAAGTTATGCTTGACAGTGACTCCTTTGGCCCAAATGATCAATGTAGTCCTGGATTTGACCCCAACAGTTTGAAGTTCAGCAGTGGGGATGGAATTCAACCTATTTATAGCATTCTGAGCCCATTCCAAGGGTTTATTTTCTAGTGTTTCACTCACAATAGTGCATCTACTCCTGGATTTGATGGCCATGCTATCTTTTTCATCAATGAAATTCAAGTATGCCCTGAACTTAGCAACTTCACTAGAAATAGAGTCCCAAATGACATATTTGGTCCCATGTAACAGTCCTTTGGATTTCAACCTTGTCTTCAACTTGTCTACTCTTTAATGTAAAGCTTGTGACTTGGATCCCATCAAACAATTGTTATGGTGATAACACAACCTAGGCCTGAAAGGCCTCCCTTCCAAGCCCTAGGTCCCTGGTATCCTAGTACCCCCTCATGTTTCACTACAACCTGAAATCCCTGAAAACGATGGATGGAAAGATATTGTCCACCCGACAGTCTCCCAACATTGTGGCTAGCCTAACTTGTATCTACCTACCCCTCACCTGTTAATCAAATTGTCCAAGCTTCTCATGTCCACTCACCAGTACAGTCTTCCCATGCAATAAAAATGTTAAAAACTGAGGCCCACCATTCCCTTGACAAAAGAAAAGTCAATGCTTCCCCTTCCTCACCCTCAAATGATTATGCTAAATATTTGTCCTCCTGCATGCATTTGAGAGATGATTGTTCTGATGTGATGAGTCATATTACACCTAAAGGCTCCACACAACCTAAGGAAAATTCAGAGATATCAAAAGGTAATAGCAACAACAAGGGAAATATTTCCTCCCAGAGTGGCAAATACGGATCTTAAGTTTTTTTATTTATTGATTGTTGAGAACAATTGACTTTTGAAATTTTGGACAACACACTATTTTTGGATATATGGTAATATATTTTTGGAAATAATTTCAATTATCATTGATATAAATTGTCAAAATATGAAAGTGATGATGGGAATCACAAGGAGGGATGTTTTGTTTGATTAACTAGTTGTGTTATGATTGTTAAAGAACTAAAGGGAGTCACAAGGGGTCCCACCTAC
>SNQJ01S0065286.1:57266-73683 GCA_010110895.2 Picea sitchensis | reverse complement strand
TAGTGTATCTTTTGTATTTGGGAAGCTAACATGGCCTCGTTGCCGAGACCCATTCTTTATTTTCACCTTAGTGACGTTCAAGGGGGGTGTTGGAGTTACTTCACACACACCCAGGGTTTCTTTTTCCTTAAGGTTTTTCCTTGTTTATTAGTCATTATCTAGTCTCCTATATTTTATGAAGAATATTCCTCTAGGGAGAATATTCTCTTCAGTTTTCACTTCAGTTTGACTAGTCTAGTGGAGTCTAGATGCTGCATTGGTTTTGTCACCATGCAAATTGGGATCATCACCAAATATTGCACATTAGCCTTGGTATCATCACCAGACTGGCGCATTACCCATGATTCCCTAATATCCTCCTCACTTCACTTTGTTTCAGTCAGTTAATTGAAGATTGGTAGACTAGTTAACTCAACAAGGTGGCAGTTCACTCTTGTAACTGCCTGAGAGACTAGACTAGGTGGGAGTTCACTCCCGTAACTACTGGTGTGTGTCTAGATCACTCTAGACCAACACTATGGCATATTTTCTTCACCTCCAGTGCGCATTGGTTGAGTTATATACAATATATCATGTGTAAATTATTCATTATTCATTACGATTAATGAGAATTCTTCCATTCTTTCTTTCTTGCTTCTTCTTTCTTAATTTCTCTCTGCAAATGTGTGTGGTGTTTTCTAGCTAGATCTATTATGTGTAGGTTCAACACATTTACAGGTGGGGGAAGAAGAAAACCAATCTATTTATAATGAAGTTACAAAAGAAGATCTTCGGGTTGTTTTAGGCACTTTTTAGTAGGACAAGAGCCTAGGGCCTGATGGTTGGTCAACAAAATTATTTGAGGGATTCTTTGATTTGTTGGGTGACGACCTCTTGATGGTTGTTGAAGATATTCACATCTCTAGTAAATTTCTAGGTAACATCAACTTAACTTTGATTGGGTTGATTCCGAAAGTGGATTGTCCAACAACCTATGATGACTTTTGTCCCATCTCTTTGTGCAACTGTTTATATAAGATCGTGGAAAAACTTATTGTCATGAGACTAAAACCAATCTTTTCAGGGATTATTACATCTAAGAAGTTTGGTTTCTTGAAGGGGTGCTTGATCCATGAGGCCATCGAATCTTCCCACAAAGGTATTCACACTATCAAAACACAATGGAAACTCGCCTCAGTGATCAAACTTGATTTATCAAGGCAGATGACCACATGTCTTGTTTATATCTAAGCTTATTACTTATCCAAATTGGTTTTGATTTATCAATGGTAAATTGGGTAATGTCTTGTGTTTTTTCTGTCCAATTTGCAGTATTAATTAATGGTGCAGGTTCCCCTTTCTTTTGATCTGGTTGTGGGCTTCACAAGGGGTGTCCATTATCCCCTTATTTATTCCTCTTAGTGGTTTATGGCCTGAGACGTGCTATTGCTGAGGCGCCCCGACTTCATCAAATTGGGGCTATCCGTGAAATTAACTCACCTTATGTTTGTGGATGATATTCTATTATTTTTCCACTGTGTGGATGTTGAGGGTCGAGTTCTCAAAGGGGTGTTGGACCCCTTTTATGGTGCAACATGTATGGTAATTAACACTGGGAAATTAACTATTTACTTTCTTGAGTGTGATGGGGTCTCCCGTCAGGCTATGGCCAATATTTTTCCTTATCCTACCTATGATCTCAACAATGGTCTAAAATACATGGGCTATAGAATCAAACCAAATAGTTATATCTTGACTTATTGAGGATGGTTGGTTTTGAAAATTGAGAAGCGAAACAATTGTGGTCCAACAGATGGATCTTTAGGTGTAGTCGTCTTACTCTCATAAAATCGATTACAGAGGCTATACCAATTTATTGGCACCTCATGGAAAGTATTCCGGAGGGAATATTATCTAGGATCAGGAAAATATGTTTTAATTACATTTGGAAAAGTAATACCAATTATCTTGGATCTCATCTAGTTAAATATAAGCTTCTCTCTTGACCAAAAGTGCTTGGTGGTTGGGGTCTCAAGGAAATAGTAAATTTTGGTAAATCCTTGCCAGCTAAGTCCCTCTGGGTATTCCTCACCCAAGACAGTCTATGGAGGTACATTTTATGTGCTAACTATATTCACCCTAGAACAATACTTGAGTGGATTCGAAGTTTTCGAAGGATGCAACAATCACATCGATGCAGTGGAAGAATTTGTTAGAAGCATTTCCAATAGTTGGAAAATTATTGGTCTGGAAGGTGGGGTCTAGTCAAAAGGTCCAAGGTGGTTGGGATGTGATAGTGGGCTACAACATGGATTTTTTTCTTCCCGAAAATTTAGTGAACTCCATTTGCAAGAAAGAAACTTGTGTACTCTAAATTGCATCGATGATTGGGGTTCTACCACTCCTTGGTGTTAGGGATGAAAATCAACAAGATTATTGAATTTGGAGAAAACAAAGGGGGATTCATAGAGGGGTGACAGATAAAGGACAACATCATCATAGTTCAAGAAGCGATACACATCAACCAAGCTAACAAAGATAAATGTATGATCATAAAAATAGACATGGAAAGTGCATTTGACATAATTAGACATTCATTTCTTTTTGATGTTCTGCACAAGTTTGGATTTAGTACATATTTTATATGGTGGGTATCATCTTTCATTTGCACTTATTCGATATAACCATTAATTAATGGTAAACCAACATGCTTTTTTAAAGGGACTAGAGGACTCATGAAACACTCTCCCTTATCCCCCTTTCTATACATCATAGTGGTTGAGTCTCTTGATAAAAAATTGGATGTCGAAAGAAGACCCAGAAATTTGCTTGGGATCAAGTCTATTGTTAGAAGAGAAAAAAACATAAATAATTCACAATTTTCATATGACACTCTCCTTTTAAGAGGAGCATCCACTATATATGGAAGAAGATTCAAAATAATCATGGACATGTTCCTAGATTCTTCAGGAGGTAAAATCAATTATAGTAAATTCCTAATATGTGGGTGGAGCGTAAGCAAATACACACTTAAGCTAATTTCCTAGATTCTTATGTTTCATCATCAAGAAATATGGACCTACTTTAAGTATCTATGAATTCCAATTTGTTTGACAAATCCAACAACATTCTCTTGGAAAAGTGTCTTGGAGAAAATCAAAACAAAGTTTTCATAAAGGGGAATGCAGTGGTTAAATCCAGTTGAACGAATGGTTGTTGTAAAATCCGTATTGTTAACCTTTCCAATCTTTCAATGTTCCCCAATGTTGGCCTAAAGGGAGTGATGTAGTGAGTATCCCAACAAATAAGAAAATTTCTTTGGCAGGGGATGAAGACAAATACAAAGAAATTTCATTTGGTAAATTGGAACATGGTCAAAGAAACTCAAGGGCGCGATAGGTTGGGATAAGGTATCCTTCTATCATGAATATAGTTTTGGGAGTGAAAATAATATGGAGATTGATGGTGGGAAATTATGACTGGTGGAAGAATGTTCTACAAAAAAAGTACTTCTTTGCTGGAAGACTATAGTGCATTGATGGATTTATTGAGAATAAAAAGGGTTTGCCCATCCTGAAACTTATCAAAGTTGCCACTCCTCTAATTCATGATAAATTAATGTGGATTATGAGCAATGGAAAATCAATCTTTATATGGATAGATAATGTTTTCCCTTGACCAATCTTTGAGGAACACTTGGTCATATTTGACCGTTTTGGACTTCGACACCCTGTCAAAGATGGAGCGCCAAGCGAAGCAGAGATCACGGGATCTCGGTCCACTTTGGTCCTCTTTTAGGGTTTTGGGTTAATGTAATGGGTATGGGATGTCGACCCATGGGTTTACCCATGTTTAGGCCTATTTTGTAAAGTATAAATAAGTAGCTAGGCAATGTAAGAGAGATGAATAAGCTAAGTGCTAGTAAAGGCTTTGAGTATACTGTGTGACCGACTTGCAAAGCTGAGTGCAAGTACTGTAAGTGCTGAGTGCACGGATTGTAAGAAGGCTCTGTGCTAGATCTACTCGGGGAAGGAGGATTTGGCTAGGTGTGCACAGATCTCCTGTCCTATGTGGAGTACAAGTTTAAGCTCTGTGCTRTAATCAGATTGACCAAAGCTAATAAAGAAGAAGAAGACTTTGTGGATGTAKCCCTAGGGTGGGGGTGAACCACAGTAAAYCTGTGTGTTGTGCTTGGTGCCTCAATCTAATGTGTTTGTCTCTTTCCATGTGTTATGCTTTGATATGATTATGCTATGTGATTTKCTATGATATACTTAGATATATCTAATTTGCTTTGTGCTTCTTAGATGTATGGATGTAGATCTGACATATATGAAAGTGCTGAGTTATAGACCTATTTTGTTGTTGCTAAGTGCTAACTTAACCTATATCTAAGTGAATGCTACGATACTCTGCGCTATCTGCGGAGTGCCATGAGGGTTAAATACTTATGAATGATCTATGCTAAAGTGTTTTCTTAGTGTTAGAATCACAGATTTGTGTCCCAGCTAAGGTTGCAGACACCTGAGTCTTGCAACCACCCCTACCTCTACCTCAGCTGAGACTTCATCTGCTTTGCAGGTGTTGTCGAAAGGGCTGGTAGTTAGGGTTTTGTTGGTGCGCTGTTGAAGCATTGAACTTTGGGTCTTCCCCTATGCCAACAAATGGTTCCGTTGTCAGGACATGAAACTGTGATTGCTGGAAACTAAGGAAGAAGAAACTTTGTGCAAAATAAATCCCTGTGCGTAGATCTGTTGCCCTATTACGCAACTGTTTACCCAACCTGTGAAGCTTTGTGCCTGAAATAAGGTTAGATTTGAAGAAAGGAAGATTAGATCTGAAGAAAAGAAGTGAGATATGAATGCTTTGTGCTATAAGAAAGGTTAAAGTGGAAGTTTCTAAGTCAGATCTACAGAAAGAGGTAAGATCTGCAAGCTCTGTGCTCTAATAAAGGTAAGAATAGTTAAAAGTTTTTAAGATCTGAAAGTTCTGTGCTTTGTAGAAGTGAGAATAATGATTTTTTTTTTCTAAAGCATGGATCTAGGTATGATTGATAGATTCCGTCCTAGCTTCAAAACTAGGGCATTGATAGATGAAAGAAATATTGATACAAATAGATCTGATAAGTATAATGATAGATATGTTATACCTATGCATAGAAATAATGTTTTGACTAACCAATGGATGCAGGATCCTAGAAAGAATTTTTTGTAGGCTAGCTACCATGATCTTGGTGAGCAGTACAGAAGAAGATGGGGAAAATTTAAACAAAAGAGAGGGTTAACCCTCTGTTACAGTTGCAAAAGACCAAGACATCTTGCTAAGGAATGCCTTGGTGGAAGACCTAGTTGTCTCTATTGCAAAGCCTTGGACCACAAAGTGTTGGATTGCCCTAGAATGATTGCTAAGTTGGAAAGAATGAATCTGAATGAAGAAAACCCCAAGGCAGATCCATAAATAGTAGAAACTCAGAAGGAATCAGAGAAGGTATTGTTGCAGATGAAAGACACCTTGAATGATCACCGACATGTCATGTTACCAGAGATCTTCAAAGAAAAGGAGCAAATCGAAGCCAAAATAGGGGACTTCGACATTGACTGTATTCTTGATGAAGAAACACAAGTGAACATTATGCCAGAAAGAACTTGGGAAGCTATAGGGAAGCCTTATATGATCCCTTCATTAGGAGGAATAGGGTTTTTCAGAGGAAAACTGATGACGTTATGTGGAATACCTGTGACAGTCAAGGGAACTTCAACAAAGGAAGATTTTGAGATTGTCAAATTTATTGAGGACAACACCCCATTTACCATGTTACTAGGAAAACCTTGGGTTGATAGATATCACACTAGAAAGAAGGAAGAAGAAGAAGTTTTAGAAAAGCAGAGACAAGAGTTAAAATATTTCATGACTAGAAGGATCGCGCAGTTGATTGAAGAACATGAAAGAAAATCAAAGTTGTTTGACACTAGAAGCCAAGATGTCAAAGCTGTAAGAGAATTAGAGGACTCACAGAAGATTGAAGTATCTGTCTCAGATATAGAAGAAGTATTACCCCTGAGTCTTAGAAGAGAATCTCAGCAGTGCGAAGTAATTATGTCCAAGGAAAATAAGAATCAGAATGGGAAGGGAATCATCGAGACGAAGCTCACTGGAAAGAAGGCTAGGAAGCTAAGTGAAAAGAGAGCTAAGATCGACAGGCTACAAAAAATTCCAGAGGGAGCCACCGAGAAGGAAAACTTGCAGAATTTAAACTTCGTCGAGATATCAGAACAATGACATAGGTCACTTCACCATGGCGAAGCAATATAGCCTTTGGAAGCTGGTATAACCGTTCGAATGCCGCTCCAAATGGATCAATTTTTTTTTATGGTTCATCACTAGACTATTAGACCATGCCATAATGGACAAAAGATAAGTTAATACAGCCTCATACCCGTTGCAAGTAGACCGTTGCTAAGTTTCCCTACTTAGTTTGTCGCGCCACGCACCGAGAATACTTTTTTCTAAATGAGAATTTGAGCCCGAACCTGAGATTACTTCACCCTGTGATCATTGGCTTGTTCCCATACCATTCACTGAAGTCTCTGAATTCATTTCACACTTGAGCTAGTTGACCCAATCTTGTATGTCGGATGAGCTTAGCGCTACCAAGAAAGTAGTTGAAGAAGTTTTGATTGACCTAATGACTAAGAGAGTCATGTCGGAGAGAGGATTATCTACAGGAGTCCAAGCATCGTCAACAAGAGGAGTCCAGGCCTCCCCTTCCACTGCTCACCCCTACTTAGTTTGTCGGCCACGCTAATCGAGAATACTTTTTTCTAAACAGAATTTGAGCCCTAACCCGAAGATTACTTCACCGTGATCATTGGCTTGTTCCCCATACCATTCAATCAAGTCTCGACCATTTCCCACACTCGAAATAGTTGACCTAATCTTGTGTATGTCTGATGAGCTAAGCTACCAAGAAAGTAGTTGAAGAAGTTTTGATTGACCACCACCAAGAGCTGCCTGAGAGAGGATTATATCTACGGAGTCCAAGATCGTCAACAAGAGAGTCCAGCTCTCCTTCCATCGTCACTAATGGCCTGGCCCATCCCGACCGACCGGGATGAGAGATCTAAACTGCTACTGCGATGACATCACCAATGCCAAGCCTTATCCCAATGATTCTACCTACATCAACCGCGGATAGTGTACCTAGGTGACCTTGAGTACACTTCTTTGATCACCAAGCAGACGGTGTTGAAGCACAAGAAAATTGCGTCGACCAAAAGATACCGCAACAAATTTAGTGATTTTAACCTGAGATCATAAAGTTTATAGTATGTTAGCCCCGCACAAGTACTTAACCGACCAAAGGTAAGAATTCTAAGATTGTCCCATATTCATGGACCCAGAACCTCACGTATTCCACACTGGTTAATGTAATGAAGATCCCGCACTTAGACAGACACCAAGAAGTCAATGGTACGCGCTGTTGTCGCTATCCGCTACCAATGCAGGATACTTATGATTAGACTTCCGCATCACTATGGATCCGAACTTGATCAATCAGATCATAGGACTGAGTATGTAGGGCCTTGACCCACAGGATTTTTACCCTGTAAAGACCTCATACTGAGCATTATCACAGAGGATCAAAGAGACTCATGGATATGTAGATAAGGGTATGTGAGGCTACAAGGCAGCCTCTATCTAGAGTGGCGCAATGCACCTGGCTCCCTGTTAGTCACCGCAGGAAAGCTAGTTCGCGAAAAACAAACCAACACAAGACTTAGATTCATAGTTGACCTCAGGAATTCAGCAGGACTACAAATGAACTGGGCACAATACCTCGGCCAAACCAACCAGATTGATCATGTGAGAAGCACAAGACCCGTGGTATGAGTTCCACTTTTAGTTGGTTGTCGCTACTCAATCGCTTTCATCGTGATGTAGAACCACCGGCGCCACTCTTCTGGAGATCGAACCCTTCAACCATCACATGAAGTTCGTGACCGGGTACTCCAAATGACATGAAAAAGCAAAGGTTCAATGTTGTCTCCTACACCTATTACAAACTAATTGAAGAATGACCAGCCTACACCGGTGGCTCACCCCAACACACTTCATAGGTTTATACCTTTGATACAATTTAGCTTAATCGCCACTTCACCTATATCACAAGGCACGCTGATGAGCACAAACAACATCTCCAGTTGTACTACAAGTTGAAAGAAGAATACTTGGAGCAAATTACCAAGGAATAGTCGGCAAACCTCCTTGTTGTAGAAGACCTCACAGAGATGTTTGACGTAGATAGCCCTAAAGTTATGCCGGATACACCTGGACCGAGAAAGACTAAGAAGGATGATGAAGTTCTAGAAGTCCATAGCACATCCACAAAGAATACTTCGATCTCACCTGAGCAAGGAAATGATGGTAAGAACTAGGGGCTGTGGTTGATAAAACAGCAAGGTTATCGGCTTAGAGAGGAGGAGGATCCTACTAAGAAAAGGAATATTACCCCACCAAAGCCCTCATCCCGAAAGAAATCTAAAGCTACCAGGACTACATTTAAGACTACCTTAACCACATATGACTTTGACTTCTTAATCGTTGTGATTAATGATGCTTCACTAGAGATCGCAGAAAAGCAAGAAGCAAAGGAGGAGGAGATATTCAACCAGATCAATGGTGAACTTCAAGAAGTGCAAAGATGCACTCCAAACTAACTGAAAGCAATTTCTATGATGCCCTCAATAAATGAAACAATGGGAACAAAGGATGAGCCCACTCACTACACCAGATCACCGATAGTCGAAGTCACTGGACGAAGCTCAAGAAGACACAAGCATGCCACGACAGTTTTGGACACAAGTACATAGCACTTCTAGAACAACAAAAGGAGTAATGTGTAACATGAAAAGCTTGGCTTGGAAGTGAAGTGGGAGGAAGAAAAATCATAGTTACAAGCAGAGCAAGGACCGGTTGCTAGCAAAGAAACTTGGCGTATAGGAAAGGGTTCATGCTGAAATCCCCATTCGGGACGGTCATAGAAGCAAATTGAAGAACGTGATCCCACAACAGTGGTACAAATGGAAGAAGTTAATCCAACAACTTTAGCAGTGCAACGCAGACCTGGAACTTCGTACCATACCTGAGACCCCTCAAGAAATAAAAGACCTAAGAGAGGCAATTTCGAGCGCAATTTACATTAAAAATCGCTGTCTCCTCGAAGGCGTTAAGTAGTCGAAAGTGCTGTATAATCTGCATTCACGAGAACTCCTGCAGAATCATGAGCTGCGTGCATTGGAGGCATATCTCCAAGAAGAAAAGCAACATCGCTAAAATAATTCGTGCAGCTGGAAGGCCTTGACCCCGCCTTGAACGTATGAAGAGATTCCAAAACAACGCGACCACTCGGGAATAACAGTACACATGTCGCAGGCAAAGTGATGGAAGTTCTCAACCAATTTTAGCCAATCCAAGAAAAAGGTACGCTATCCGGTTTCACCGAAATTGAAAGCCGTGGAGGATTCGATCTTGAATAGGTTATCATCAAAGCAGAACAACACCTGGAAGGGCCAGTCAACGATGCAGTGATCCAAGAGTTCACTGAGCAAGAGGTTGTCGCACTGCAGCAGGTCGAAGTAGCTCGAGCCAAGCTCGAGGCATTCAAGGCAGAATTTATCAGACCAGAGTGACTTGAGACGGGTCACATGTGAGTGTTGGGGCCTGTTGGCCCTTGACCAAGCTTTGAGGAACACTTGGTCATATTTGACCATTTTGGACTTCAACACCCTATCAAAGATGGAGCGCCAGGCGAAGCAGAGATCACGGGATCTCGGTCCACTTTGGGCCTCTTTTAGGGTTTTGGGTTAATGTAATGGGTATGGGATGTTGGCCCATGGGTTTACACATGTTTAGGCCTATTTTGTAAAGTATAAATAAGTAGCTAGGCAATGTAAGAGGGGCGAATAAGCTAAGTTCTAGTAAAGGCTTTGTGTATACTGTGTGACCGACTTGCAAAGTTGAGTGTAAGTGCTGTAAGTGCTGAGTGCACGGATTGTAAGAAGGCTATGTGCTAGATCTACTCGAGGAAGGAGGATCTGGCGAGGTGCGCGCAGATCTCCTGTCCTATGCAGAGTACAAGTTTAAACTCTGTGCTATAATCAGATTGACCAAAGCTAATAAAGAAGAAGAAGACTTTGTGGACGTAGCCCCAGGGTGGGGGTGAACCACGGTAAACCTGTGTGTTGTGCTTGGTGCCTCAATCTAATGTGTTTGTCTCTTTCCATGTGTTGTTCTTTGATATGATTATGCTATGTGCTTTACTATGATATACTTAGATAGATCTACTTTTCTTTGTGCTTCTTAGATGTATGGATGTAGATTTGACATATATGAAATTGCTGAGTGCTAGACCTATTTTGCTGTTGCTAAGTGCTAACTTAACCTAGATCTAAGTGAATGTTGCGGTACTCTGTGCCATTTGCGGAGTGCCATGAGGGTTAAATACTGATGAATTATATATGCTAAAGTGTTTTCCCAGTGTTAGAATCACAGATCTATGTCCTAGCTAAGGTTGCAGACACCTGAGTCCTACAACCACCCCTGCCTCTACCTTGGCTGAGACTTCATCTTCTTCACAGGTGTTGTCGAAAGGTCCGGTAGTTAGGGTTTTGTTGGTGTGCTGTTGAAGCATTGAACCCCGGGTCTGCCCCTGTGCCAACAAATAACATCATGGGAAATTGATCTCTTGGGAAACAAGTTGAGTTGACACCTTTACATAACTGGATGGATGAATGAAATTCAAAAACCTTGTTTGATATATCTGAATGAGTAGAGCCAATAGTTCAATGGTTGAATTAGCACATAAGAGAACCACATGCTCATCTCCTTCCATATTTCCAATTTTTGTATGATGGTCTCAAAGGATGCACACCCAAAATCATGGCTGCAATAAATTGCAGAGGATGGGGTTTGAAAGATTGTAGTGTCAAAAGAGGATACCTCTAATTGATGCAATCACAATCTCTCCCACAATGATCAAATATTTGGAAGCACATTTGGCACTCCAACAGATTACCCAAGGCCAACATTTTCTGCTGGACAATGGTGCATGGACAAATTATTACAAGTGACAATCTCTTGAAACATGGAATCCAAGGTCCAACCAAATGCGCATTATGTTATCTAATTTAGAGTTAATTTGACATCTCTTTCTAGAATGTGATTATTCTATAAGTGTGTGGCGAAATGCTTTCTTAAAAATTGTAAATAGAATGGAAATTTCAAAGAGTTGGAAGGACATGTTCACTCATTGGGTGAAAATTTATAGAGGAACATTCAAGAATAAACCTCTTCTAAAAAGGATATGGGAAACTCTTCCAAAGTACATCTGCTGGAAAATATGGCTTGAATGAACAAGGCAATCTTCAAACAAGAACTCAACACTCCCCTTAGAGTTGTGACTAAGGCAAAGAGTCTCTTGGAATAGTACATTAATACTAAAGGCAAGCAATTTCCAGGAAGCCAATATTGGAATGAAGATGAATAGAGATGGATTCAACATTTCCAAATCGCCCCCATTTCAATCAAAAGAGTAGGCACTAATCCTTCTCATATATCAAACAAGAAACTTTGAATGGATGCAATTTATTTTCAGTGTTGGATATTAGAGCAACAATCTTTTATTTTATTTTTGATGGTGCATCAAAAATGAACCCAAGGGTGGTAGGAGTGGGAGGGATCATCATTGATCAGGAAAAATAAAATTGACATATGCTTGGGGCTTAGGAACACTCTCAAATAATCAATCAGAATCATATTCATTAGTATAGAGGCTAAGGTTAGCAACAAAAAATCACATCTATTGCCTAATTGTCTTAGGAGATTCCAGCATAATTGTCATATCTATGATAAAAAAAAATGGCCTAGTTGATCACAAACTTGCTCAATCTTGTCTAGAGTGCATTATGAGGCTTTTAAATTCCAACAAATTACCTACTTTCATGTTCTACTGGAAATATAACTAAAAATGGGGGTGCTTTGGGTAAATGGGGTCCTAACTACCAAATTCATTCCATAATCCTCCCTTATTAATTTAATGACAAGTACCTCGATCGTAACATACCATGTGTTCCTCACACATAGGCTCATCCACCAAGACAGATAAATAAACATGACAAGACACAACATCCCCTCACACATGTCTAAGGTTATGGGGATGAGAGGTATTGAAGCCATAGATTTAATCTTCTCCAAGGCAGGTGGGACACTGTTCAATCAATGTTCAACCATGAGAGAGGGAAATGAGCTCCTTTGCATGTCTCTTCTCAAGTTGGTTGTTGGCCTATCTCTCTCTATTGTTTCTTATTCAATCGAGTCTTTCAAGAGCTAGAATTTTGGTCATTTGTATCCCTGTCTTTTTTGGATATGGTTGTCCTATTCTCAAAATTGAATTTTTGAGAACTAAAGTTCTGGATTTAAAGTGTTGGATCTTGCTTCATGGCTTTAGTTTTATCTATTCACATGGTCTTTTATCGACCTCAACATTGACCCATATGCACACTTTTGTTTTTAATTCCATTATTTGTATGATTTTCAATCGTTGTGTGCTTATCCTATTATTTTTCAATTTTGTGCTTTCCCTTGAGATTCTAGTAAGTAGTGTAAAAAATCTCCTTACCTCTTCTATAGGTCTCGTTCCAAAGGCCCGTTTCCCTATTGACATAGATAAATTCACTTTGAGCCTAGTTTATCTTCCTACTTTTCTTTTTGATTTAAGTTTGGAGGCCAGTTAATTCTCAACTTTATTTCCATCATTTCATTTGCACACTATGGATCATCGTGATTTACTTGAGCTAAGGGGAATTTTAAGGTCTCATGAAGACATGGTATAGGGGAACATAGTCTCTATCCTTTATCTAATTACCAATTTAATGAATATGAACAACATTATATGACAAAAATAACATAAATTATGGACACTCTTTTGCAAATCAAGTAGCAATTGGCCATCCTCGAGACTGAGTGTAATCTTCTAAAAAATGTGGTAGAAAATTTGAATAAATATGCACATTTGATGGCTGCCAACCAGAGGATGTCAGAGGAAGGGGAAAATGAGGATGATAACATAGTTATACAAATGAAGAAGCTATGGACATTGCAGATTAGGAACCTATTGACGCTTGAATCCATTAGGACCGAAACAACAACCTCACATGGATACAAATCCCCCTACATTTTTATAGAGGTGGTACTCTTTATTTCAAGATTTTCTTGGGATTCTGAATTTTGAGAATAATGTAGCACTCTGAGAAATTCCGCCGTGATATTCAAAGAAAGATAAAGATTGCAGTAAAATAAAAGTTAAAAAAAAAAAAAAGAGTTCCCGACAGATGACTAGGAACCGCACACATCATATATTTGAAAAAGATAAATAAAATTTCCTCACATCCATCATAGTTAAACTAAAGATTTATGATCACATCAAATAAAATAAAATGGTTTGCATGCATAAGAGAACTTTAATAGAGTAAACACATGGGGAGATCAAATAAAGATAATGATAGATCAATCTCAAATACTTTATACTCAAAACTCAGAGTTACAAAGTACAGTGAAAACGGATCCTGAAATAGTTCTCTTGGGATTTCTAAAAAAAATATAGTTTGTTACAAAGCCTTGAAATTTAAATGTGTTTGTCCTTAGGACTGGGATTGGGGCTCTTGCAGACCATAAAACAAATATAAACAAGAAGTAAGTTGTAGAAAGAGGATGGTGGGCGACGACAAATTAGCAAGACCTGGAAATAAGACAGGGATAAGTTATTAGATTTCAGTTAAACCTTTCTAGTCAAAGAAGCGGAGTAACTAGATGAAAGAATTGATAAATAAAGCAAGATGTGATCAACATAAACTTACTATGATGGTCTCTCTCTGGATTTTAATTTCTTTCTTTTGTCCTTTTATTGTCTTCATTGACAGTTACAAGAACCATCTCAACTATTTCTTGCCCTTCTTTGGTTAATTTGTCAATTTCCTTTTTGAACCAATCTTCAATGTAGTTTTTCATTGGTGCATTGTTTATTTCATGCATGATTTTAATGTTGAATAACTCACCTTCCAAGTCTCTTAAGTCAAGAGAAATACCACATACTGCTTCCTCAATATCTTGATTTTTCACGGAATAATCAACTAGCCAATTGTCTATTTATTCTTCATTATATTCAAATATGCTATAAAACTTTTCAGCTGATAACCCCTTAAATATCTCAACTTGTTCGTCAAATTGTTGCTTTGTTAGAAACATTGAGCTGAGAATTAATTTAGGGTCTTTTACCTCATTAGTACCTCATGCTATATCTATCTCCATGAGTCTTTTGAACAATTCTTCCATTTTTAGTATGGCTTCATTGCATGCTCGAACAATTTTACTCAAATTCTTAATCTTTTCCTTCCAACAAGAATTTAGCCGTTTTATTCGACTTGGAGAAGGAAAATACTTCTCTCTTCTTATCAATTATGTCATGTTTGAGACTTTAATTCCAAACGGTAATACAACATCAGTGTAGAAATCATCTTTGTTCTTTAAATCAACTTCATATATTCATGAAAGGCATGTTCCCTTGAGCCAAAAGAAACAATATTTGTTGATACATCCCATGCTTATGTTATTAGTGACATTCTCTTCTTAATATTATTTTCTACATAACTCTGGACCACTGTGAGTAGACTTGAATATCCTTTCAATTTAATGGCGGGTGTGGTTGGTTTGACCATTGACAAAGGACTTGCCGAGATTAGAAGATGCATTAATGCATTTTCTAATTCTCCGATCCTTTCTTTTATCTTAGCGTTTTTTTCTTACAGACCATCAATAGAATCATCAAGAGAATCCCTAGTTGATCTATGAATTTTAGATATTTGGGATGGCCACATGTTTTTCAGGTCAACCTTTGAGCGAGATTTTCCCTTCTTATTTTTCTGATCACCTCTTTCTACAATCAATTTTTTAAATTCTTTATCAAAAACAACACTTTGGAAAGTAATTGAATCTTCTTCACTGAAGGTCTCATTTGAAACAATCTCTAATGATGAATTTTGTTGGGACATATTTCCCAGCTTATCAATTGTGGGAAATATTTTCTCAACATCTACCTCGATCTCCATGTCTTCTAGAGAAAATCTATTGATGTCATTTTCTATAAGGTTGTATTCTTCCTCTTGCACTAAATTATTCCTCTTTTTTCTCATAGGGAGCTTATGTGAGCTCTTGATTTTTCCAGAGGGGGGATTCTTCTCTACTCCATTGCTTGAACTATTTGTTGGTTATGGAGCCTGATTATCTTCCTAATTCAGAGGTCCTTGCTTTCAGCCGTGTTGATACCCCATGAAGTATTTACACCCCTGAAGTATGTACACTCTTCCACGCGGGGGAGTGCAGAGGGGGGGTACCCCCTCTGCGGGGTCCAGGGGGGATATCCCCCCGGCTGGGGGGTCTAGGGGAAAGTAGGCCCCCAGAGCAAAAATTGCCTTGTAAAATTATATTATAATTTCATTGTAAATCTGGACCTTTCATTATAAGGTCGCAGATCTAATGGTAGAGATTATGTTAGGGTTTTTTTTCCCTAGAAGGCAACCCTCTTTTATGAGGGAAATGTATCGCGGCTATGGTTGAGGGTGAATATTGTATTCTGAGAGAGGAGACTTTGAGAGAAAGAAGAGGAAGTTACAACGGGTTTTGCTGTAGGTTGTATCCCTTCATTTGCTGGATAATAATAAAGGAAGGAACTGGCAATTTCTCTGGTGGATGTAGCCCACATTGGGTGAACCATGCAAATCTGTGTCTCTCTTGTATTGTGTGTCTTCTGTGTTTTCTTTCTGCATTTGTTTTTATTTTATTGCTCCGCGGTCCTGTTTTTCTAACAATTGGTATCAGAGCGTAAGGTAACTCGCAGGAAAAGAGGGTTCCTGGTTCGAGTGGGAGCAATGTCGAAAGATGGAAATTTTAGGGTCGAGAAATTTAATGGCCAAAACTACCAGTTATGGAAGATGCATATGGAAGACTATTTATATCAAAAGGATCTATTCCTACCATTGAGCGGAGTAGCAAAGAAGACGGCGGCCATGAAGGACGAAGAATGGGAGATTCTTGACATAAAGGTTCTAGGAACGATACGGCTGAGCCTGGCAGTGTCGATGGCTTTCAATATTTCGAAAGAAAAGACAACGAAAGGTTTGATGAATGCATTGGCCAAATTGTATGAAAAACCCTCGGCGTCGAATAAGGTATTTCTAATGAAGAGATTATTTAATATGACTATGTCAGAAGGTGGGTCTGTTGCAGATCATTTAAATGAATTTAATATGGTTACTAATCAACTAAGTTCTATAAAAGTGGACTTTGATGATGAGGTTAGGGCTCTTCTAATCTTGTGCTCATTGCC